>JABXJD010000085.1:1057500-1302500 GCA_013375575.1 Percina caprodes | reverse complement strand
AGTGACAGTGTATAGACAGGAAAGGGGGAGAGAAAGAGAGGGAACGACAGGCAGCAAAGGGCCACAGGTTGAGTTCAAACTGCTGCCAAGCAGTGACATGAGATAATACACATTTCCAAACATTTAATGAGGTAGGACACACATATCACATGTTTGTTAGGCCTTTAGCTTACACACAATTTATTTTGGTGAGAAAGGTAAAATGCTAAAAGAATATCTTATAGACCAGACAGAGATTTTAATATAAAAAATATTTACAAACAAAACTAACACATAAGCCCTTTTTGAACTGACAAAGCATTAAAATGATCCATGCTAATACTTTTTGCATTAGTGATACATTCTGGATTTGAATGCTAAAGCTACTAAATGTCACAAAAAGAACATAAAGATGTCACAGAGCAGACATGGAAAACATCATAACCTCTAATGGCCGAAAACAAGTGCACAAGGTTATGTTAAACTTAAGAACTTATATTTTAGCTTGTTTAATAATGAATTATTTGTCTTGAAATATACAGCATAAGTCAAATAAAACAGTCAGTACTCTCATCATAAATTAATACAAATACCTTACGACTTATGACTGGTAGTAGATTACCTTGTGATATTTATATATATATATATATATATATATATAAATAACATCTTGTCTGGCTGATAGCTTTTAGCGCTACTAGTAAAAGGTCAGTTGGATGTGAATGTTCAAATGACTGTTATACTGTATGATATACAAAATTTGTTCTTACTTCAGAAACTCTGATTTGATTCAAAGACTGATCAAAAGACAGATGATTAGTAAATGGTTCAATAGAAGTCTATTCCAGCTACCTTTATAAAACACAATTACTAGGTTCAAATTAGATAAATAACGAAAAAGAAAAGGCACACAGCATTCACAAAACAAGCCATATCAATACAACTTAATTAAAAGTAAAATAAAAAGTGTCTCACTGTTACAACAAAGGGCAATTAACTCTCCAGCTGAAAAACATGAAGCCAAAATTGGGTAATTTTTTTGTCCTTTGGCAATCTGGAGAAAATCAGCTTTGCTTTTATCTCCTTTGCTACATGTCCAATCTTCACTTTTGCCTAAGTCATAAGTCCCTAACCACTGTGACACTTGTAACATATACACCACTGAAGCACAATCAGGACATGAAATGTACTGTAAACACTGCGCTATAACCAAAAGAACGAAACATGGAAATGGTCAGAAATCCCTTTCATTTACATATGAATTTTACTTTCCAAATCAAGGCAAGATTAGTGTGTCTGCCAACATATAGTGTTCAAAAAGTTCCTGAACAAATAAAATTACTGTATGTCTTCAAGAATGCGTAAAATATTACCAATATGTTCACACAGATAAAGAAAACCAGTAGTAAGGAACGCAAGCAAATGATGTTGAGAAGGCAGTAATTTTTCATCTTCATCTCATCTGATCAGTCCAATAAACAGAGCTGTCAAAACTGGCCAAAAAGATGTTTGAACGTTTTTTTCTATAAAACACAGCTTACTGGCCGATCAAATTTAAATTATTTAAAAAAAAATGTAATAACAATAACTTATAACAAAAATAACATATTTCACCAGATAATTGCTGTTAAACAACAAAAACAGACGAGAAAAGGGTATTTTACAATAACTTTGATTGCACTACGAGGTTTACCATTTTTAACTAAACGCACCATTTACCACCATAGCACATACACCACAGTGTTAGTTTGTGTCTTTGGCTGCACACTGCTGTACTTCACAGTGTTGGAATCCTCTACTGTGAAATACAGCCACACCTTTACAACGTAGCATTTTAACTGTGTTTAACCCAACTACAAACAGTAGGGTAACTGTTTGTAGTAAGGGATCAGTGCCCAACTCTACCCATAATGAAATCCCGTTATCTATTTGGTGCAAGAAAATACATCCATTGTTAGGTGGCAGTAACTGGTAAAACTCTGGTTACTGACTACCAAAGAAGGAAAAGAGGAATAAATTGAATACATTTTGGCTTTTTAGCAGATGATTTCGTAAGAACACTTCATTGTTACCTTGATATTTTACTGGAAAATGTAGGCTAATATAATTAATGTCAGTTAATTTACTTAGTGTGTTGTACTTGTGTGATTTCTTCATTCTCAACATTATCTGTGAATGCATGGAAGAAATGCTGTTTTTGCAAGATATTATATACCTGTAGCAAAGTTATGCTCAATCATGATACAAATCACAAACTTCTTAAATCCTATACTCATGCAGTTGACTACCAAGCCTCATTGAAATGAGTCTGTATGTATTTCTGTTGAAAGCTGTTCAAATAATAATAATAATAATAAGTTTTATAACTAATATTTGTATAGCACTTGATACAAGAAATGCACTACAAAGTGCTTTACAATAAGGAAACAAAACAGACATTGAATGAACATAAAAACAGGGAGAGAATGCCATAATTAATGGAAAAAACTGGCGGTCAATCCGTATAGTTTGGGATGAAAGTGAACAAGGGCAGGTGTGTTAAATTTTAATTACTAGCTCCTGCCCCACCCACTATCACACTGCTGTTCAAGTGGCCTCCGTGCAACGTATGCTATGATGTAATAGAGTGCCGAAATCACACCCTTCTACTTCAGGTCCATGAGACCTATGTTTCAAAAAAATATGAATGGGAGTCAATTAAAGATATTAATTTATTTTGGACCAGTTTCATGTGCCATGCATTTCACAAATGATGTGTGTAAATTTAAAATATAATTTTACATGTCAAGAGAAAAACGATTTGACGTAAAGAAGGTATTGTGTGAGATCGCTTAGTAAACTACATCTCTCGTCTCAAACAATTTCCGTCACCAGAGAAATATGGCTGTCTCCATGTCGAGCTTTACCATCTTCTTCCAAGACGAAGGCAGAACTATCAAAAGAGGTGAAAACCAGTATAAATTGGTTGAATGTTGAGAGCTGCAGCTAGTCAAAGGGAGTGGAGGCAAAATTTGGTTACGTCAGGTAAGCGACTTGGACTTGTTCTCTGTCTAATTATGTATTTTCCCATAGCATTTAACCATCTTGCGGTAAACTGTGACATTCTTGACATGTAAAATTATTTTTTATTTTGATGAACATCATCCAAGGCACAAGTTGATTGGGACCAGAAAATAGTTTGTCTTTCGCGATTGACCACTGTTCATTTTTTTTCCCGAAGACAGGTCCCATGGAGGCACACGGAAGGAGCAGTACTTTGGCTCTCTATATCACGGCCTGAGGGGAAGTGAACAAGGAGAAGTGGAACTACTAATGAAACACAGCTGGTGAATGTAAAGTAGAGGGACTGTAGGCTGTATGTTGCCGCTGGCCAATTTTGACAAGTGCTGTTTTGTTGTATGTATTATGGAAATAGTTTATATATCCGGTTTCTCTTTTTGAATAACAAATAGAATACCGCCGCCTGCTGGCATGGAGCGTTATTTCCTCTCACGCAGGCACAAAATGTATGTGCTAGTTGCCAGTCGACTGTTGTCTTTGTGGTGTGTTCAATTGCCATATTTTGGCTGAGACACTGGCGACTTGAGGAGACGTAAGGCAACGCCAGAGTCAGGCTTACCGGTATTTTTCCACCAGGCGCATCTGCACTGTGTTCCAGAGGGGAACGGGCCCCGTGAGCAATTGCAGCCATTCAAGTCAGTGCTTGATATGCCACAATCTCTCTGCTCCACTATAGATATGCACCAGGTCTATCTCCACGCAAGTTGCGGGCCATGCAGGCGGCAAGGCAGGAAGTAAAACAGCGAGAGAATCCAGTCAGTTTACTAAAACACCCCCCAATATCGTATATTATGGCTCCTCTACAACACCACAGATGAAGAGAGATTCATCTTGGAAGTAGAAAAACATAATATGACATCACAGATCTTTTTTATCAGGACAACGCCAGAAAAGACAAGACATGGAGTTAACTGGTGGAGTAACTGGAGTGGAAGGTAGATACTGGTTTAATAAACATGTGATTGTTCTTTAAAATACTTAATAAAATCCGCAAGTCGGGCAGCAAGGAGCTCCGCTTCTGAAATTCTCCCGGTGTGGTTTGGCGCGTGGCGGAGAACGGGACAAAACTGGAACACAGCACAGATGCGCCCAGTGGAAAATCGCCACTAGTTCTTTGCTGTCTCTTTGGTGTGTGAGCCCCTTTAAAGGCCCTGACAGTCAAGAATAAATCAAATATCTCCTGAAGATTTTCAAGATAATATCATCACACTACAAACTAACCATTAAGCTACTTTAATCATGTTAGAAGTGGATTTTATTGTACTTTTTCAGACTAATTAGGTTTTCCCCCACCCAAATGGGTTTCTTAGTTACATTAATGACCCTTAACTGTGTGTTAATTAACATCAGACTAAATTGGACCTGATCCCTGATTATACAGCACAGACCAATTTTTTACCCTGTGTGGGCCTTAGTGAGTCATGCACTACCCTTAAAAAATAAACTCAAACTAAACTTGTGAAACATTTCTATTCAAGCCATAAGGAAACATTCTTTGGGGATGGGGCTAATAGCAAAGGGGGAAAGCTGCCGATGTTCAACCCTTCTGAAGCGAATCATCCACTGCATGCATGTCAGCAATACAGGAAATCTGCAAACTTTCCCTTAAGTTAACGGTAGCAGTAGCTAACCAGTTTGGTTGGCAGAACACTGAACAAGTGTCGACGTGTAACCACGCTCCTAAAGCATTCCCTACTTGAAAGTAGCGATTGAGGCTATAAACTTGTTAGGAAAATATTTATTGAGGTAATTAATCAAGTAAGAAGTAGGATAATTTTCCCTTAGACTTTACTATAGGAACGGACTTCATTTAGCAACCAGTGGAGTTGCCCCATGCAGGAAATTAGATAGAATGCAGGTTTGAGGCACCTGTGCATAGGCTTCACTTTTTGTCCATTATTTTTAACAGCCTATGGTTGCAGCAAAGTCTTACAGCAAATCCCTTATGAATGAGATCATTGATCTCAACAGGTCTTACCTGGTTAAATAAAATCATTATGTGGAAAATGCAAGACGAAAGTCTAAATTCCTACGGTAACCTCTAAACTAGGAAATAATTGTTGAAAAAACGTTTTTTATGTTATTTGGACCATTTAAAGGTGGAAAACAAATCCTAAATTCATTTGATCAAAAAGGTCAGAAATAGCATCTGAGAGGCAGCAGTGTTTCTACGAGCACAGATTAGCTCCACTCCTGGCTTCAAGCTTGTGAATACATACTGTATGAGAATAGTACATAGTACAAACAAATGGTTGTGTACACATACACAAGTTTTTAATGTATGTGGCTTACCTTTTAAAGATGAGAGCAATAACAAAGTCAGGGTTGACTCTGATTCTCCAATCGCAGTCTTTCCCAGGGGGGTAAGGCTGGGGGTAGTTAGGAGACAGAATTACTCCAGAAGGACCGCTGACGTTACCCCCACATGTTGCTGGAGACAGACAGTGGGAGAGATAGAGAGAGAAACAGAGACAGAGAAAGATGATTACACAGCATTGGGCTTGGGGTAATTTTGAAAGAGAATCACCCCTGATTGACCACTCATATAACCCCCACAGGTCGGCAGAGTGGAAGAGAGTAAATTAGTGATGGGAAGTATGGCAGGGATTGGTTAGGAGAGACAGAATTAGCCCCAGTGGAATGTTGATATTACCTCCACAGGTAGCTGGAAATGGCGAAAGAGCAAAAGAGAGCTAGAGAGAGAGACTGTGAGATTTAGACAGAGTATGAGGCTGGGGGTAGTAGGCAGAAAGAATCACCCCTAGCGGTCCTGTTATCCCACAACAAGCCAGAAAACAGGAAAGAGATATTGGCAAGAGAGACAGATAGATGCATTCAAGCAGCAATTTGGTGATGTGAAGGAAGAATTTGAAACATGGAGAGGTGTCTTGGGGCTGGCAGGTGGGTGTGAACGGATTATCAACAGTGAAATAGAAGTAAACAAAGGCATTAACAGTTGCAAATCACTCACAGAAAGACACGCTTACACACCAGACTGTTCTGTATAATGCTGGTTTAATCTTAGGAGCTTTTGAACACCCAGAGATTCACCACCTGAGGTGAAAGTGCAGGAGAGGGAAGCGCTCACAGGCTAAGCTAAGAGAAAACGCAAAAGATTTAAGCCCTGCGTTTTATCTACAGTCGTGCAAAATGTGAGGTCACTTGCAAAGAGTCAGAGGCAATATCAGGAACAAAGCATACTGTGTTTAATAGGCATGGTTACAAGGAATATTACTAGTCTATGTGACTCCGCTGGAGGACTTCCCAATGGTGCTGGCTGATAAAGAGAAGGAGAAGGCAACATAAAGGGAGGCTGTTGCTTGCTATAAGCTGGGGGGTGGACACCATGCTACTTGCTGTAGAAATCTTCCCCCGGCTTGCTCACATGGTTTACATCCCACCTTCAGCTGTGTCTGATGTCATACCTCATCCTGGTCTCTGCAAAGCCCAGGAATTTTATGTTAATCTCTGGTGATGTTCCTCATCCATCTTCTCTGACTAACTCAACATGATATTTTATGTGTAAGACAAAATTGAACTGGATGCAGCCATAAATCGGGAAATACAACATATTTGTTACCCCAATAAAAATGTGTAGTTCAGAATGTTTAGGCAAAGCTGTGGACGCGTTTTGTGCTTACATACTGGGATTTTAATGTTGCATGGTGAGAACAATGAAGTGCTCTTGCTGCATTACAGATTGTATCTTTTTTTGCACTGACTCTGCTATCTCTTCTCAAAAAGGATAGGCTTCATGGCTAGGAATCCCCCCTTTCCTTGAGTGAGAGTCAAGTGTGTCAGAAGGACCTGAAGAGGAAATAAAGGAAGGAAAGCACACCTGAAAGTGGGAGAGTGAAAAACAAACTGCAGCAGGTTTGTGTGAATGAGGTAAGGAGTAAGATGTGGAAGCTCACTGGGCTATAAGTAGCAGGTGGGCCCGATGGTGGTGGTGATAGTAGAGAAAAAGAGCAAACAAGCAAGACTTTTCAACAGTTTTCAAACAGTGTAACCTCTCTTTTTTAACTGCCTTTCCTCTCCTTTGCACACGTCTCATCATCCCAGTTTTGAGTTTACATGTTACATTACCATGTGGTCTTCAGCAACAGTGCCCAATGCTTATCTTGGCCACATTTTCTTCAGCACCTGTTCAACTTCTCCTTGAATCTTAAAGAGCATGCCTCCAGTAAGGAAAACCATCTGAAACTCCAGCAGTAGCATCCTTTGGGATTAGAGATCACCTCACCAGCAGGCTTCAACTGATTTGTCTCCAGAGAATGTCAGATATGGCAGAACAACACAGGGGCACCTCAGGGACCTGAACCGTCTTGTTTGATGTTACACTCTACACTTCAGACTTAAGACTTAAGAGACAACTCTGGATCATTCCACCTCCAGAGTTTTTGCACTCAGGAAGATATTGTCTGATTCATTAGAGCATTTGATGGACAGAATCTACAAATTATAATATCTAGTTCACATTTAGTCCTCATATTTTAGTAAACAGTATGACATTGACGTTTCAAACTCATTCAGTCTGACCACAGCATCGTAATTTATTTTCATTTCACTTAATCTCAGTTTGGCAGTCAGTGATTCACAGAATAATGTCCACCTACCAGCACATGTTGGAGGGTCAGGTTGCCAGTAGAATCTGTTATCCATCTGTACACATGTGATGGTGTCTGGGCCTTGCAGTTGGTAGCCTGGATCACACTGAAATATCATACTGTCACCAGGCTCCTTACTGTCCCCATATCGAGAACCATTTACAGGGATGCCTGGGTCATTGCATGTTGTTGCTGTAGTGGCTGGAGAAGACAGACAAGGAGAGACAGAATCAGAATAATTTATTGCCAAAGTACGTAACATATGACATACTGCTGGTTGAAAATGATTTAGACAGACACAAACATAAGAGTACTATCAGCAGCTGCAGATAAAGAAGTGAACACAAACCAGGCATTTGGATTCGGCTTACTGTCATAAGGGGGGGGTACGGTGCATTGCTCAAGAGCACCTGGCAGCGCCCAGGAGGAGAAGTGGCATCTCTCCAGCTACCAATCCACATTCCTTACTTTGGTCGGTACCAACCGGCGACCCTCCAGTTCCCAACCCAACTCCCTACAGACTGAACTACTTCCACCCCTTTAGTGGCTCCCCCTCAGGGTAAGCTGTGAGCTTTGTAGGGATTCACAACAATCAGTCTGTCTTTAAATATAATGGAGTGCTTACATTGCTTCAAACAATGTTTAAAGATTAAAAAAGGCCAAAATCTTTAATGAACACTGGAGCAATATGCATTATATGTCTGAATGGATTATAATCTTACTAAATTTTAACAGTATTTTTTTTCTAACACTTTGACTAATACTAATACTAAATATTAAAATACTGCATTCAGTATGTACAAATGTATCTTGTATAATTAATATTTATCAAATTCCAGTGGTTTCTAGAAAATGAGTGATATATGGTGTTTGGTTTGGGGTTGTTGGGTACAGAGCCAGAGTCCTGGCCAAAATACTAGCAGAATATTGAAGCCGGCCTTCTGGAATACAGTCTACACTAAACATATAAATTATCTTGCACAAATAGCTGGTGTATGGCCAAACATAGTATTATAACATCATGTTTATTATAACTTTCCAATACAGAACAGTAATTATTTCAACAGGGACACCGAGAGGATAGAGGATAAAATGAGAGAAAAAACTACATGAGAAAGAAAAATGTTGTAACATCAATCCTAAAAAACACTTACTTAATAAATCCACGAACCTTGCTTTAAATAAATCAGTGTGGTGGCAAATAAAGTTCCCTTTGCTTAAGTAAATCAACATTGAGGTAAATATATGGAGTCATTACCATAGTAATTGAATAACGGTGTCTAGATTAGCATTTTAGTGAGAGCAAATATTTATTGTTTTAAATATGGGAAGAAAGAAAAAAACTAAATGTGTGAGAGAGAGAGAGAGAGAGAGAGAGAGAGAGAGAGAGAGAGAGAGAGAGAGAGGCAGAAAGCATTGGATGTAAATATTTTTGACTGGAAATGTGCATCTCTTTAAAAAGGTTCTGACAGTTATATGTGTTGGACTTTGTGCACACTTGTGCATGCAGATTCATGTCAATCACAGAGCAAGTAGACGTTTACAGTATGGGCTCAAGCAAGAGATGTGCTGGTAATAAATGGTTACGTAGAGATAAAGAAGCACAATAATTTGTGTGTGTGTGTGTGTGTGTGTGTGTGTGTGTGTGTGTGTGTGTGTGTGTGTCTAAGGAAAGATTGTTGTGCGTGTCTGCCTCTGATTGATTCTGCTGCTACAGTGGTTCTCAGTGACTTTGGCAAATGATTCTCAAAGGATGGTGCTCAGACATTTTGGGTCCAGTGGTTCAAACAGCAAAGGCCATCCCTGCACCCAAAGGGCACAGTTATTGTCCAGGTTGCCCTTTCATTAAAAAATGAAAAGAAACAGCAGAAATAGTTTGTGTTTATTGACATCTCTTTGAGAGAGTATGGGTCTTACAAATTACAATTTTAAGATTTATAGTTAATTTTGCAAGTTCAAAACCCCTGAAAAAATGGAAATTACTTTGTTCATTAGCCTATTTAAAAATGTTAGCATATCTGTTATTATTATCATTATACTATAATTAAATTATTCTTATAAATCCATTTCTCAAATACACATTTCACAATGCTTTTAAATGGCTAACTAAACTCAGCACTCGTAGTATTGCTGCTGCATCTTCTGGTTTCCTAAACTGTGGGGTACGACAAAAACTGAGCCACAGGTCTCTGGTGGGCACCTTTAGTACTTACTGTAGTGAGCCTGGGTCCCAGGGTGAGGTATTATGTTTCTCATTTGATTCTTTGGTTAAATGTTTTTTTCAGAAATCCTGTTAAATGAGGCATTAATACCAGATTAATTATCCTATAGTCAATATAAATGAGGTTTATATAATAACTAAGAAACTATATGCTGATGAGTTATTAATTACCTAATTCAATTGCTATTTCAGTAATCAGCTTTTCTTCATTGATGGGTGTGACGGGTAGTGAGACAGACCACCCAAATCAGTGATTTTGTACTATCATGGCACATTTTTTAATTGTTTTCAGAAATTCAGAGTTTCCTCTACCATGTGAACTACAAATTTAAGGATTTTGATTTAGAGATAAGTCTACTTACTGGAAAACTGTATAGAAAATCCTTGCTTGCTGATGAAATAATCAGAATCAAACTGCAGTGTTAGTGTGTTGAAAGTTGAGTGGATATCTTCAGGTAAGGCTGGGCCTGACCATTCTTTCAATAGGATCCCCCCGTCTGATGGTGGAGATGGACCATCCCAAACTCTCAGGATATCGTGGCCAATCTCAGTGTCAAAGACTATGAAGTGGAGGCTGAGGAAACGCAGAAAATACACAGAATTTCAGAGCTTCAATATATACATAAACTGTGTATTCAATAGTTTCACCAAAGTCAAGTCAACCATAAAACAAAGTTAAGCAGAGCTGAGAATAGACAGAACAAGCAAAGATCGCCACACGCACGCACGCACGCACGCACGCACACACGCACACACACACACACACACACACACACACACACACACACGTAGTAGTGGCCACAATGTGTTAAGCAACATGATGGTGGCATAATGACTAATGTGGTGTACTCACCTACACAGCAGTGGCTTTGACAGTGAACATGTATCTATAATTAGTGAATTTATCATTATCTGGCAGTCTTGTGAGTGTTTACCTGTATAGTTAATGTAGATTGAGTTAGCCAGTAAGCTAACCCAATCTTGGCCAGAGCAAAGCAATTACTTGTCTTGATTCAAACATTTCTTTGTTTCCTTTAGTTCCCCCCCCCCCCATACTCACAGTGGCTTCAGTGCAGTGCCCATATCCAACTGATTAATTACCTGATTGTTTTGCCTGTGTCAGCCTCTATAGTCCAGGTACAGTGGAGGTTGTTGTCATATGGAGCAGGATATCCCGGAGACAGAATCCGTCCTGACACTGCTCCGGTTATGTGACCTCCACACTCCGCTACAAGGACACAAGAGAAAGGGGATCATCACTGGGAAAAATACATATCCCCCCCTTCTCTTTATTTAAGTCCTTTGAAATATATCTGTCAAATCAGAAATACAGACACATTTCCTTATCTTAACCAAATGAACAAAGCACACACAAAACCACAGCAGTTATACATCTACTACACATACTACTGCACACATGTAACTGAATAGATCAACCTAGAAGGAGCATTAGAGCATTTAACAAAGCAAAGATTGTGGGCAAAGCCATATATTGCAGGATTGCTGTAGGGTTACTATGAATTACAAACTCTGCAGTAGATATTGTGGGCAACTGTTCACGTTCATCCTGTCACTGTGTCTCTCTTAATTAGAGGTCTTCACAGTTTCACTCAGTTTCTCAGAACCGAGGCCTGACCCATGACCTGAGTTGGAACAAGCAAAAATTATACTTTCCCTAATTGGGGGTATGGTCTCGAGGATTTATATGTCTAATATCAGATTGGATCTGAATGTATCAGCACATACTTAGTGTCATCTCTGATCACGTGGTACTGTAAGTCATAACCTCAGCTGGAAAAAAAACATGTAGGGACTGTAAAAAATGTATGCCATCAAACAACAATTGTTTTTTGGGAATAAGATTCAAAGATATTGGTTAGACTATTATTATCTTCACCCAGTGGGCTACATAGTGTTGGTGAAGAGGACAATGTGACTTTCAATAGTTTTTAGAAATTAGTCTTTGATAGTTATAAACAAATCGTTTTTGAAATTAGTTTCCATGACTTTTGTTCTCAGGGCATTAGTATTATGTTACTGCTCTTTTTAACCGCAGTGACTTGTTAATATATAGCACATGATGCTGCTGTTGGTGTTGCGTTCTCTAGGGTCTGTTACTTAACCTTAGGTATACTCTCATCAGGTCAGACAGGACACTTTTTTAAGAAATTAATTAATGCACATTGGGTTTCGGTAGGTTTTCCACACGTTGGTTTTGGACCAGGTCCAGCATGTTGTACCTGTGAAGACCTACTATATTCTCAATACAACTCAATTATTTTTTCCAATTCTATTAATGTTTAATTTCATCTCTATAAGAGGCGGCTCCTCTGCTTTCCTGTAAATTGCTCTGAGGTGTGAAGGTTGAGTTAAATGAAAATCAGTTAAAAAGGGCTTGAATCATTAAATCAACCTTGAATTATCCAAAACTTCTGCTATACTGTTTCAAGGTTGGTGAATAACTTTGATGGCTGTTTTCCCTTACGGATTTCCCAATAGTGTTTGAAAAAATGCTGTTTAATGCACAAGAGAGAACTGGCTTTGTGTGTTATTTTTGTATTGTTTTCAGTGTTGAGGAACAGGGGAGATTGCATGAAGCAGGGGAAAAGGCTGGGAGCAGAACTCATCATGGTAGTACACGGTGGCCCACTGAACCAGCAGATCGCTGCTGATTAGAAAACAGTTTGGTATAGAGACTGCTTCATATCAGTGTGTGCATTGTGTTAAGAGGGCACCATTAACACAGCACTGCAACCTACAATACCATGACAGTCTGCTGCTGTTGCATTACCCTTCTTAGCAGATTGCTGATATATATAGTATATATAAACAGTTGTTTCAAGCCCTTGAGATAGAAAATAGGAGATAGGATGTAGAGAGGGGAATAAGCACAAACATTCAAGGCAAGAAAAAAAAAGGGCTATTTAGTTAGCATGGGCCAATGACAATTTCCCAGGATAGAAAAAGGAAGATATAATTAGAGGAACGCACATATACAGAAAAGGATAGGACGGTTTACTGCATGACTACAGAGTGACAGAACGTCAAAAAGAGTCAGAGGTAGACCACCATTCTGTGGGGGAGAGTAAGAGAGGTATAGAAACAGCCTGAGGCAAAAACCATCTCCTCATCTCCATGCTAGTATATACAGATAAGGGATCAAGGCAGACAGACCGACAGGGAAGGAGAAAGACAAATGTCCCAGCAGACAGACAAAGGAGGAAGATACAAAGGTAGATACAGAGGTAGTTAGCCCAGGGCTCTGCCAGCAAGTATTCTCCTGGTTGCTGGCTTACCTGAAATAAGGCAGTGACTGAGCATATACAAATGAATGACTGACTGCAGAGGTACACAGGGACACACACACACACACACACACACACACACACACACACACACACACACACACACATTCAGCCATGACGCATACTCATTCACACCCAGATAAATACATTCCCTGCACACACCTTTGCACACATATTTTTAGTTGGCATTAACAACTACATCAGGCCACATCCCACCTTAGAGTGCTCAGGTGTGCTGGCGGTTAGAAAGACAAAAGGCTTGGCTCTGCAGTAGGGAATTGTGCCAAGCGCCCACATCTATCCAACAAGGTAGACATACTTACAGGGAAAGTGCTTTAATTTGTACAATATGCAAAACCCAAAAATATTTATGGACAAGTTGGAATTATGGACTTCAAAAACTGAAAATGTGCTTCAGGGATTTCAAAGCTTGCTAGGAACAATATAAACAAACAGAATGGCCAGCTGTGCATGCTGTAGCTTAAATACAAAACTACTTTCACAGGTCCATAAGCAAGAGGAAAAAAAAGGAAAAATCACCATGCCAGAGCACCTGAATAGTTTGGCACACTCCTCTCTAACCTAATTAAGAGCTGCCAAGTGCCAACCAAAGCTAAATCTGACCTCTGGCAGCTTGTTCTACCTTAAAACCTAGAAAATATTCAAATATATTCTAGATATGCTAAATGAGAAACCTTATTTTTGTCATTTTCATGGTCTGAAAAATAAAAGCTGATATTGTAAGAGTGCACAGCAGCAGTCACATAGACAGCTGATTATTACAGTACATTATGCTTTCAGGCAGTTCTTGTATCCTTCAAGCTCTACAAACATTTTCTCAATTTTGTGTTCTTTCAACTAAAAATGTGACTTTGATCCAATCTAACAACTATTTGATGTTCCTTTTATAGTGTTTGTATGACATTAATCTCTGTAATTAATCGGGGAACCTCTGTATGCATGTTTGTGTGTGTATGTCTGTCTTCCAGATATCTTATGGACCGGTCATCCAATCTCCTTCACTCGGTAGAAGACGCAGCAGTTTACTTTTTGCTGCGTCCAAAGTTACATGATTGCTGGATATCCCAAAGACATTTTTCTTCACTTTCCTGGAGCACATTGCAACTTCCATAATGCTGGCTTTCCCATATGTACCCTTCAAAATAAAACCCCAGGTCATATTCACTCAGAGCATTTGCTAAGAGGACACTCAATAAAAAGCCATTTTGCCGACACTAGATATAAAAAAAAGCCAGACAGGATATCGTATTAAGTTGCTGTTAGGTGTAAATTCACTACTTCTAAAGAGACAACAGAACATAACTTGATCTCAGAGTTTCTTCCACAGCACTGTGCAGATAGGTCTAGCAATGCGAGACTATCTCATAGGTGGCTGGGCAAAGAGAGCAGTCTTCATCAGACTCACCCTGGGTCTGGTTGTTTAAGTGTGCTGCTAACTTATAAAACTAATAACATTACCATCGGCAAAATACTGCCCGGAATCAAATGCATACATCAGAGTTATCCGTCAAGCCCCTAAGCCTGTTTGGAAATTAACACCTCTGCTGAAGTTTTAAGTTTGTTAACGACAAGAATGCACCGCCGTCATTAAACGCTGACTGTGGCAATATCAACATGAATTGTTGATAAGAAAGACAACACTAAAATGTAGTTAAACAAAAACTCTTTATTTACTCTTTATTTGCACTGCCTTCCACCTTTCCTTCCGCCCCTCTTTCTCTAGACTCTGTGAGTCTAGTCTCGCATTGCCAGACCTATCTCCACAGCGCTGCGGAGAAAGGTCTGACTAGCCCACACAGCATTCTGTGATGGTAGAAAAACATGCTCTGGTTTATTGGCATTTCTTTAAACCAATCACAATCATGTTGGGCATTGCTCAGCGCCAGACTCAATGACGGTGAATATAGCCTCGGGAAAGAACTTGTTTTGGTGGAACATGTATACGTTTAAAAAGTAGTTTTAGTGGTGCTAGAGAAAACTCAGATTGGACAGATAGTCTAGTGAGCTGTCTCAATTTACTCTGCAGAGATCTGAGGAGCAGTTAACCGTAGTCGACAGAATCGACTGAGTTTAGAATGCCAACACAAAGAAAGCAGGAATTGAAGTACATCTGGCTGAAAATGAGGGACGTCCGGCGGAATTTCCAGCAGTGGAATGTTATTGGAATAGACTACTGTGAGTCCGTCTCTGGTGGTTGATAAAAACAAATTGCTGATTGCCTCTCATAATGGGCTGGACGGGTAGCGCACTGCCATGAGTCCATGAGGCAAATGTCTGAATACTTCACATTTTAATTGTGATAGTATAAAAATCTAATTTTGCAATGTTGTCTGTTAGGTACAAGTACAATGTTTTCCTCTGAAGTGGAAGTAAGTCAATAGTAGGCTATATAGTGTGGTTGCATATAAAGTGGGGTCCTTCTATAAGTAATTGTGGGCTACAATGGTTCTAGAGAAAGCTACACGCAGCAATACCACAGGCCAAGCAATTGGCCTGTTGCAAACAGGTATGTTTTGAACGGGCACTGTACTAGTATTGGAAAGAAGCTGTCTTCCTTACTGAGTCAATAAGAATCAAAAAATTTAAAAGTTTTCACAAGCAGTATGTATGATTGGAATATTTTTTTACAGTTCCAAAAACATTACTTCTGTGGTCACTCTCTGTTGATTATTATCTCAAAACTGACTCATATTCCCAGACAATTCTTCCTATCAGTTGATGTGGTGTACAGTAAACTAGCTCCAGGTAGAGTTATTGCCACTACTTTGACAATATTAACATAAAAGTGGGCAGCCAAGTGACATTAATTATTAGAATGTTTAGAATGCAGTCATCAATTTTGAGTTGTAATAGTTATCTTTACATGGGTGCACCTTCACTCCAGTCTGTGTTGTTCAGTCTGAAAAGATACACTCAACAATTTTAGATGAATCAATATAGTTTTTACATCACTCATTTTCTGCAATCTAAAAAAGTATATTCTGAGAGAATATTCTATTTATTGTGCATGCTCAGAATAGAATAGAACAGAAAGCTAAGGCTTCTGTCAAAGACTTTGGCATGAAATACTGTGCGCACCTTCAGGTTACAGGAAAGTAGTCTGGCTTACATTATGAATGTCATACTGTATATAATGTAATGTCATATTATGTCATCCCCTATTTTTGCACTTTAAGTATGCCATCCTTAAATACACAGAAGCCTTTTACCCAAAAATCGTATACCCGCTAACATCCTGCTGTCCATGTTCAGATAGTTTTGTGTGCACAGGCTGATGGATCAGTAAGGGCTGTTTTTACTCACAGAGGTGTATAAGTGCCACTACGAATATTTCCCAGTGTTGAATCAGTCCCCAAGCCCTTATTTCAAAGTACTTACCTTTATTGACTTAATCAGTTGTTCACTCATTCTCCTTTTGAATGCTCATGCTCTTGATGGAGCTTAGAAACAGGAGTAGTTTTAACTGCTGCTATTACCCATGTTATATTTCTCACTGAATTGACAGGTAATAATTCAGATCTTGTAGTTCTGATTTATTTATGTGCATATAACCTACACATGTGTTGGTATACTAACCAAGACAGGAAGGAAGTGGTTTGTCCCAGACACGTCTGTCCCCGCTAAGACAGGTCAGTGTACTGCTGCCATGGAGACTGTATCCAGGATTGCAGGAGTACAGGACTAAAGTGTTGGCATAATGGCCATCGTCTTGGATCTTATAGCCATAACTAGGGACACCTGGTTCCTCGCAGCGTACCAGGTCAAAACCTAGAAAGAGACACATAGACACACACAGAAAGAAAGACACACAGAGAGAAACACACACACACACACACACAGATTAGGTCATCCTGTCCATGCAATAAGACAACATTGCATAAATGAGCAGGGTGATTCAGAGAAGAGGACATAATGTCAAATATTCTTCTACTGAATTCCACTACTTCCCGCAGAAATTTCAAGTTTGAAGACTCACTGTTGCTGAAGGCTGAAACCAATGTGACAGCTGCAGTGTAGCTACTGGACATTTCAAGAGATTCTACTCATATGCTTTTGATTGATTCCCTGCACTATTGTTTGTTCAGTGTGTTTCGTTAGTGTACTGCTGCTGTCACATGAATATTTTCTATCTATCTATCTATCTATCTATCTATCTATCTATCTATCTATCTATCTATCTATCTATCTATCTATCTATCTATCTATCTATCTATCTATCTATCTATCTATCTATCTATCTATCTATCTATCTATCTATCTATCTATCTATCTATCTATCTATCTATCTATCTATCTATCTATCTATCTATCTATCTATCTATCTATAGGGAATGGGAGATGACACTCTGATTAGTTTATTGCATGTCACGCCCAAAACACACCTATGAGTTAATAAAGACACTGAATACAACCCTTTTGAACCATACACCTGGTGCAAGAACCCTTTTTTCCGCCGGTAAACTAGCAAAAGTGGATTTGGACATGCCCTAAACGCACCTGCGCCATGCGCTTCACGCCGTGCCCTTAGATCGTTAAAATAGGGCCCAATGTGTCGAACAATGTGTAAACTGGTTTTACTCCAACCCTATTTACAGTAAGAAATCATAGCTGTCACTCTTTATCAGATGCTTCTCTCTCTTTTGTCCTGTATAAACCCTCTAACAATATCTCTTATCGATCCATTGGCTCATCTGTTGTAGCAGAACTATGCAGAAAGTGTCACCTTCTCCAGTTTAATGACTTGCAGACTAACGGCTGTCTAATGGTTTAACTGACATACAGAGCATCCGTCTAGTATCCATATGCCATCTACCTTCATCTGCTTGTCCCTCCGTCCAGTCACTCTTCCACTCCAGCTGTGTCACTTTCTCACCTTCTTTTAATGGCTTGCAGATAAATGCTCATCTAATAGCCTCTTTGACATACACAGCAGCTGGTTCAACAGACTCTTTTAAAGCCATTACCTTGTGTGTGTGTGTGTGTGTGTGTGTGTGTGTGTGTGTTGTGTGTGTTTATCTTTGAATCTGTAAATAAATTGTGCATTTAAGGATTTTGTACAACTTTATAGGGAAAAGCTTGTCATATTTATATATGTGCAAGTGTGTGTGTGTGTGTGTGTGTGTGTGTGTGTGTGTGTGTGTGTGTGTGTGTATGAGAGAGAGAGAAATTTATAAGCATTCATGAGCATGCATATGCTAATTTCTTGTTTCTGCATGCTTGGTAAACTACTGTTGCACTTTGGACTCCACCTTCAAAAGAAATTGCTTGAAAAAGTGATTGTTGATCCCTTTTCAGCTGTCAGAAGGGAAAGAAACAGCTTGGTAATTTGCTGACGGAGAAAGACAAGTCTCAAGAGTTTTGTCGTACATGATTCCTATTTTGTTCTGGTATGTAGCACTCAAGAATCACTTGACTGAGGCACAGGACAGAGGCAGGATATATTCATGAGTGCAATCACGCACAATCACTACTACTCTAGTTTTCAATTGAAAACATCTCCTTACAAGGACCTTCATGATGAGCTATAAAAAAATTAGGAAATGACTTGCATGCATTTGTGTGCATCTAAAAAAAATGTGTGTGTGTGTGTATGTGTGTGTGTGTGTGTGTGTGAGAGAAAGAGAGGTTTGATTGCACTTTCTTTGGCCATAGTATGCTGTTACAATAAAAATAGAAGAAAAATAATATGTAACGCTGTCCAGTTTCTAATCAGTTGACCCTAAGTTAAACTTTCTCAAACAACTCACTTGTGTATGTGAGGTGGAAGCCCTGATTGGTTCCAGAGGTGTTGCTGTTGAACTCCAGCCACAAGCGATTGGATGTACTATTGATGACATGACCCATCATGCCATCATTTGTAAAGTTGCCAAGGAGACGGGATGAAGTGTTCTCGCCATCATACACCTGTCAATCAAAGCACAGGAACAGGATCACAGAACATGAATAAAAACATGAGTTAAAAGTGTTTCTAGAGGTTTACCATTGCAAGTAATGAGAACATAACAGAACAAGAGTGAATAAGTGAAGTGCATTGCTGACCTGGTCTGGAAAAAAAGGATGGCACAAAATCTGGTCAGTCTTAAAACCACAATTGCAGGGCACTGCTATATTGCCTGTGCCTCTCCTCTGCAACACACAGTGATTCTTCCAAATACCAACCGCAAGCGAGGCAAAAAACCTCACAGTGCCTCAGGAAATAGCCACTTTGCTTAGCTTTGCATCAGCATGGACCATGTGAAGCACCACAAAGATAGAGCCCAAACTTTCACATGAAAGTTTCTGAGGTCAAGGTTGTTAAGGTGCTCTATTACAGTCTGAAAGAACTCATGAAGCCTCCCTTTTTATAATGTTAAACCTTTAAGATTTGTATGCAACAATTCCAGAGAAAACCCCATCAACAAAATGTTGATGGGGTTTAAGGTGGGTAAATAAAATGGTTCTCTTACTTTAGATCGTACTATTTTTTCTTTGTAAATCTTTCTCTTACTTTTGGTAATTTAGAGTATTTTATGCCGTTCGTTAAGGTCTCCTAATAGGGTATGTAACATTTTTTGGGCTGAAAATTGCCGTGGTGCTGTTTTATTGGTTCTGATGCTACCTTGTTATTGGCCTGGATTGAAATGAGAGGTTTTCTGCCTAATGAATATTTAGATGAGCTGCGCACTGATTGGTTGAGCAAAGCACATACACACACACACACACACACATCGGCATAAGTATAGCATATTTACAGTTTGAATTTCGTCACGGCATGTATATCACAGCTACGCTAAGGACTTACAAAGCTAAAACTTTTGTCCACTTTCAATTTAAGGCATTTTTGTGAATTTGAGGGGTCTCCTTAGGAGGATGCTAGCTAGCTCTCATTGCTCCATCAAGCTTACCATGGCCTCTATCAATGAGACTCGCAAGAGGTGTTTATTTCCCCAATCGTTTCTTTAAATAACTCAACACACATATCCATTCTAAGATTAACTGGAACCTGTGGTAAGAGATTGTGGGCGTAACAAGATTGCTGACTGTGCTCTCACTAACAAGCACCGGCCATTTAGCAGGAAGAGGGGAGGGAGAACAGCAAGATGCAGGCCCTGCAGCTCTTGTAGGGCAGCGGCGTTTGGTAGTCCAGTAACCCAGAAACGGTGATTTTGCGCGAGTATGGAGCACCACGGGCTGTCGGCCACTGAACTCCACCACACAGCCGCAATTAAGCATACATTTTTTTAAACAGCACATATTTGACCTCTACATAACTGATTTCTTGCATAAAAAGTCTCGGAAGTGTATTTTGTGACAAAATAGCAGAAGAACAATATATACAATTTCTGAAATCTGGGCTAACTATTCAGAAAACTACCTGATCTCAGATCAGTGGTGTAGCCTACGTAAATTTCGGGGCGTGACAAAGACCAGAGCCAAATAAGGAGGAGTCCCATAGTTGACGTCAACTATGAGCTTTATTGAGATCTGCCCGTTTTCAGAGGCAGTTTAGAATTGTGAGATTTGCAGTGGAGACAGGTGTCAATGGGATTGAGGTTGTAAGTATTTTCTATTTACCCATCAAACTGTTGTTATTCAACTATGACAAGGTAATATCGGTTTTGCATTCTATCACCCCTTTAAATAAAACAAGCATGCTTTACATATTTTGGTTTAATCCTTGTCTAGCACCTGTAGGAAGAAGCAGATGTAAGTATAACTTTAATCTGTGCATTGACAGAGGGGATATTGCAGCCTTAAATGAACAATAAAAAGCAGCTTATTCATAGTCAAGTTTGACTCCAGCCGTGATAAGTGTTCAAAATTTTATATTTTTGAAAATGATGCTGCTTTTACACAGGAAACCATTAACGAGTAATGCAGAGTGCTTTCTAGAAATCAACAGTAAAAGCTAGAAATCTCAGTATGCATGTTCTCCACTGTTAACTAAACACTGAGTTAAAAACAGCATGTCAGTGTGTGTGTGTGTGTGTGTGTGTGTGTGTGTGTGTGTGTGTGTGTGTGTGTCTGTGAGAGGGGAGAACTAGCAGGAAAGTAAAGACAGGCTAGATTAGATTTACAAAATAAAAAAACTTCATTGGACTGCATTAATATTGCAGGACTTAGCTTTTATTCTCTTTGTTGATCAGCTTCTTCTTCTTTATATTCGTAAAAAGAAAAATATGAACTTGATGAAGGTGTTAACATTTCAGCCTTCTTGGTAGATTTAATTTTGGTCTTCTAACAATTTTGCTTCTCATTGTTTGCATTGTAATTATCAACCAGTAGCTCTAAACTCACAGTAACAGCACAAACAAGACACAAAATAGCTGGAAGTCATTTATTTCAAATGAGCCATATGAGCCATGCCAGAAAGGTAGATACGGAGGGTGGAGTAATGGCTGACAAAAAGATCTTTGCAACGTAAGAAAGTTGAGTAGCGTGTTAGAGTGTCCAACAGCAAAAGAGGTTAAAGAAATATGGATGATTTTCAAAAGTGGCATGACAATTTCACTTCATGAGGTTATTTAACATTAATGCGCGTTCTCCCAGCCTGCCTATGGTCCCCCAGTGGATAAAAATGGCGACAGGTGTTAATCGAGGCCTGGGTATCCTGCTTTGCCTTTGAGAAAATTAAAGCTCAGGTGGGCCGATCTGGAAATGACATCATAAGGAGCAAGGTTACCTCCCCTTTCTCTGCTTTGCCTGCCCAGAGAATTTGGCCTGCTTATGAGAAAGAGACAGACATCATGGCTTTCAAATGAGCAAAGTGGCAGGCCACACGCCCACCCTCCACCTTGCCCCCTCTCTCCTCCTCAATAGCATTTAAAGGTACAGACACAGAAATGGCACCTCCTAAGTAAAGGTCATTTTGGGACTGGCTCTATTTGGCTGTAATTCTGCACCAAGGCTGAATTTCGGGAGACTTCAGATATAATATTAGGGGACCACTAAGGCTTATATAAAAGCATCCAAAAAGCAGCATGTTATAGGACCTTTAAGAACTTTTTAAAATTTCCAGGGGTAAGTATTCGATACTGAGACACTTGTGTTTGTTTTGGAGTCTATTGGCTGCATTCTATTCTAGCAAACATTTCTGAAAGCAGCTTTAATGTGGACAGTAGAGTAGTAGTTTAGGAAGAGCAGTCTATTTTTAACTGCAGCTGGAAGGAGAGAATCAGGACTCTGAAGAACTTCATAATACTATCTCACAGCTGGGATATAAATGTGAACGGCTCATGCTTATTTTTGGCAGCCTGGGAAATTTCCACAGATTGGTAGTGACAGGTCTGCAGGTGGCAGGAATTCCAAAGCAAAGGGCTAAGGTGATGTACTGTTCTATTTCTACAAGTACTGCCAGTCAGAAGAGACACTTCTACCATATGTGAAGACAAACAAGGAGCTACAGTATGTTCATTAATATGACAACGATAGAGAGACATGGGAAAGATACTGTGAGTTTAAAATTAAAAAAAGAGTAGTGTCACAGTAACTGTTGCATTACTCCTCTTAATTTCCCATCCATGTTCCTCCCTCCCTGCATCTATCCAGTTCTATCAGTGTCCACCAGTTTTGCATAATGCTGCCTGTTTCTCTCTCTTGTTTTCCGTTTCTCTCTTCCTTTCTCTCTATCTTTCTCTCATCCACTCTGTTTCTGTAAAACTCAGTATGGTTAATGAAAAGCCCTGCGGCTCATAAATCAACATGTCACCATCTGCCACCCCTCCTCTCTCTGTCTGTCTGACTCTCTCCCTTTCTCGCTTGCTCTCCTACCACCTCTATTTCCATAGAACAATCCATGCACAACCCTACTTTGTTTCTTTCTCACCCTTTCTTGTTTCTTCAGGGCTGGAGCACATCTGAGTAAATTTAGTCAAGCACTGCATTAGAGGACACTTTTACGCGTATTGAGCTTGGACTTGAACTTAGCCAGTAGCAAAAGGAAGTGTAATGAGCTGGTTCATATGTTATGGGAGATTTTAGCCTTCAGCTTGCTGGAACTGTCAAACAAATGGTTTGTGTTTGGAGTGTTCAGCTGCAGTAACAGGCATTAGCTTCAGGGCCGTCAGCCTCGGGAGTGGCATGCTAATTGTTAGCCTAAGTGACACGTAGGGGCTTTCCTTCCAGTTCATTATAGTGTGCAATATGCTTTCTGCTACTTCATTGGGAAAATGATAATGAACGGACATGTTGCATATTACTAGTAATCGCCCTTATATCCTTTTAATCATTTCTATACAATCTTACATCTACATCTTTTTGAGTGTACCCTATATTTTTTAAAATATGGAAGTTCAGTTGGAAAATGTGTGTCAGTGCAAAACCTGCTTGATTTTATTGTTTTGTCTCCATAATTTATTAGACCTAAGGTCAGTAGCGCTGCGGCGTCATTTACTTGTTATGACTGTTACATTTAAGAAAGAGAAAACGGATTATTGTTTGATTATAAAAATCTAGCTTTTCTTACTACCAACCACTTTCAATGCCTCAATGTCTGTGTTATCAATAACTTTGAAAAAAATGTCATGCCTAACTGTTAACTACCACCAGAGTATTTTGAAAACTTCAGAAGGCTAGATTTGCTTCTCTTCATGCCTTTTTCAGAATTCAGACTGTGATGGAATCATAGACAAAGCATCCGGTTCGGTGAAGTGTTGCAAATGCGGAAATGCCTTAAACCTGCCTTCTATCTGAATTCCAGCAGAGACCAACACACAGGTTGCAAAAGGAGTTTGGTTTCTGTAGAAGTCGGTGAGAAAGTGACCCACTTCTCACTTGATTTATTACCTCAGTAAACATTTTCATAATGATTTTATGGTCTCAATCGCTAGTTTTAAGTCTTCTCCAACACAGAATGATGTTCATGTTTTAAATTATGGTCTTGTTGATTTTAAAAATGGCGATATAGCAGGAGTTTGTTTTAGGGGGGGGTTATGTGAGTGCCAGTGAAAGTTTGTAATGTAACGTAGAGTGTAAGGGCTCCTCCCTCACTCCTCCCTCTCGTCTAAAATTGTCAAATCCGCAACCAGGATGGCTGCGACCTTAACGCCAAACTCGACAACTCATGGCAGATCTCCACAAATCAATGTGTGACGTCACAAATGCGCTGTCCATTAATATACAGTCTACGGATAGAATATACTGTGTCAGCAATATTTAAGCATGTTTATGTTCATCTTGATGTCACTTTCCTTTAGTATTTTGTCTTTAATACCTTTCCCCTGGGAACATTTTCCCTCTTTACAATAGTGTTATGCCTCTCTGAATGTCTGGGAGAACCCTGCTAAAGAAATCTAATCACAGACAGGCTCAGCCAGTGCTCTGGGCCTAATACTGATAATACACTCTAACCACATACTGGCTTAACCATGCCCTCAGGCCTAATACAGCTAATAGACATTGTGAATAAAAACATTAGATGATGTCTGAAAGACAGCGTCAAGACTGTAAAACAGCTCACACAGATGCTTCTTACTAACACTGAATGGGCACATGTGCCCAAGAGAGGATTTATAAGGAATTATGAACCTTGGGAACATCTATAATTGTCATTTTATTTAAGACGTACATAAGTATGCACATCCAAGTGTATTTAATATGTAAACTCTTCAATGAATTCTTTATATATACATTGTCACAACTCCAAAAGCTTACAATGTATCGGGGCACCAGCAGACTGGGGAGAACCATAAGAATTAGGGGTACACGTATTCGTATTGAACCGTTCAGACAAGGCTTTTGATTAGGCACGCATTACAAACTGAACGATTGGTTAGACTAATCCTTTTCATTTACAAAAAAAGATCTTAAAGGACTGCGCCACCATTTGTTGAAATAGGGCTTATCATGGTCTCCCTAGCTGTAGATACGTGGGCCAATGCATTTTTTGTCTCATTGCATGCATTATTTTAGTCCGGAGTAACACCGGCAGTGCCGCCACTAGTTAGTTTAGCATAGTGACTAACCAACAGATCTGGTGTTTGGAGCTACTTTGGTTTTCCTATAAGTTCTGAGGGTGTTGGCAAGAGAGTGGTGGATAAAAAACAATGGTATGTTGCATCTGCTACACGAGAATAGGCTACACCAGTGGGAATACTACAAACATGTCAACTCATTATGCCAACATCACCAAAGTGTGTCAATAACTGGAACTAGACAAAAACAAGAAGCAACCCACACGATACAAACTATCCCTGCAGTATTTAAGCAGCAATTTCCAACTGATTCAAACAAGGCAAAAGACATCACCGCGGCGATTGGTACATTTATAGCCTCGGATATGAGACCCTACTCTGTAGTGAAAGACACAGGATTTACGAACATGGTTAAAGTAATTGAGCCCTGTTACATTATTCTTTCACAAGCCCATTTTAGCAAGACCATAATTCCTTCTTTGTACAAAAAAAAAGCCCAAATAGAGAACCAATTATCCGAAGCACCAGCTGTTGCTCTGACAGCAGACGGCTGGACGTCAGGGGCTACACAAAGCTACCTGACTGTAACGTGTATATTTTTTTTATAAGGAGCTGTTGTAGTTTTATAGGCTGCTAAGAAGACACCCCAGAAGATGGATAAAGTATAGCTCTGTCTTTGTTCAAAGTAAAAAAAGATCATAATAAATTATGCCAGTTTTAATAAATAAAACATTTGTACATATCAAGAAAATTTCTCTGGTGCATACTTTGGTGCAGAATTACAGCCACTAGAGCCAGTCCCACAATTTAATTTAGGATGTGCCATTTCTGTGTCTGTAGCTCTAAATGCTATTGAGGAGGAGAGAGGGGGGCAAGGTGGAGGGTGCGGGTGTGGCCTTGACCAACTGCCATGCTTCGCTTGTTTGAAAGCCATGACGTCTCTTTCTTTCTCTTGGGGGGGCCAAATTCTCTGGGCGGGCAAACGGAGACAGGGGAAAACCTTTCCTTTTATGGACTCATAAGGGGCAGATTCTAGATTGGCCCAACTGAGCTTTAATTTTTTCAAAGGCAGAGCAGAATATTGCCATTTCTAGCCATCCATACCATAAACAGGCTGAGGAAACACATATTAATGTTGAAAAAAACTCAAAGTGAAATTGTCATGCCATGGGACCTTTAAAATCCTGTGTCACACCAGTGACAATTCTCTGACAAATCAACGGTCTGCAGTGTTTTAACTCCACCTTCTAGTATCGGCTCAGCTTGCCTGGAACCTCAACCAGGGTGGTACCAAAAAATCTACCAGGTATCAACTACAACTTTTGCTAATGGAAAACCAAAAAAAGAGTCATGTGTCGAAGTGCCTGATGAAGCACTGATGGAATTGTGTTGTATGTCTAAATATGAGGTCACTACAACAAAAACTAATATTTCTTCCGGCACATTCCGTTACTCTGTTCATAAATGTGCCAGCAACTCAATTATTGTTTTCTTTTAAAGCATAATTTGAAGTAAACCAAACGTGTAATCAGTTCAAGCATATTGAAAAATTGTTAAAGCACACAACTTTGCATATAGACAGCTTTTGATTATCACTATAATCCTGTATGTGTATGTGTGTGTATGTGTATTTGTGTGTGTATGTTTTTGTGTCTTTGAACCTGTAAATAAATTGTGCATTTATGGATTTTGTGCCACGTAATAAGGAAAAGCTTGTCATATTTACGTATCTGTGTGTGTGTGTGTGTGTGTGTGTGTGTGTGTGTGTGTGTGTGTGCGTGTGTGTGTGCGTGTGTGCGTGCGTGTGTGTGCATACCTTGAGATAGTCTCCATCTTGCAATAAGAAGCTCTCAGCTTTTAGCCTGATTCCTTTGCCCTTTTCGGTAGTGATGCGGTAGATGCACTCGTGGTTGTTATCGTAGTTGGAGGGGAAGTTAGGAGAAAGCAGAACACCTTCTGGTCCTAGTGAGGAGGCTCCACACTCCGCTACAGCAAGAGAGTAAAGGGGGCAGGGAGGTCTGGATCAAAATCAGCTCTTCTGCCTAATTATCTTTGAGCAGGCAGAATATCTGGGGTTAGCTTATTACGTAAAAAGAGAGGAGAGGAGAGTATAACCACAAACCTTATTCAACTCAGTAGACAGTATACCAATAATAATAAAAATATAATAATAATAATAATAATAATGAATTAGTATTACATAATTTAAAAAGCACTAGTTTAAAACACATTCAAAAGCAAGGCAACTGAACATAAACCGCAAAAAAAAAAAGAGGACTACATGAAAAAACATTGCATAAAAGCAAGTCTGTGTTAGTTAGAAAAACTGTTTCATGGAACTTTTACAGAATTATCTAGCAGGTGCAGTGGCCATCAAAGTTTAGGGATTCCAATAAGTAGTACATTGTGCACATTTTTGTCATATGTAATGAGGAGAGGAGAAATGCAGGCTTTTAACTCCCACTGAGAAGGACCACCACTACTTAGAAGGGAGAAAGAGGAAATGGGAAGTACATGTAATGAGATAAACAGGAGAGGAACAGGTGTGGAACAAGGTAGAAAAATAAGAAACCATGCAGTGTTTATCAAATCTGAAAAAAATTTACAAACAACATTTTTGTTAATGTTCTGTAGTTTCTAAAGCAAGTAGGAGGTACGAGATAAGCATGTATTTAAGGCTGCTACCAGCAATTCTTCAGAAAATCTTTTGAAAGTGAGGACAGCACTTTAGAGGGAGGGAAGAAGAGAAAACAGAACAGTCAAGGGGGAGAAGAAAAGTATAAAGAGAGAGCTGAAAGAGAAAGGAAATAACAGAAGATAGCAGTCTAAGACAGACCTTTTGAAAATATGCAAAGAGAAATTAGAAAAGGGAAAAGGGGAGTAACAAAAGAAACAGTATTAACACTCTTCATATTGCAGCTAATGCCCTAATTATCTACCCAAGGACTGTCTAAATACAGAGGGAGAGGAGGAAAACAAGAAAAAAGAGAGACAGAGAGCTAAAGAGAGGGGTATTTGAAAGAAAGAAAGAAAGAAAGAAAGAAAGAAAGAAAGAAAGAAAGAAAGAAAGAAAGAAAGAAAGAAAGAAAGAAAGAAAGAAAGAAAGAAAGAAAGAAAGAAAGGGAGAGGGATGAACCCAGTGAACGTTGCCAGCTGCTGTTCCTTTTAGTCAGGCCTGATCTCGTGACAGATAATGCTATTATAGCATTTTGAGTCTGCTCTTTTTAGGGATTGAAAATTACCAGTAGTCACCAGTCAGGTTCTCATAAACTACCAGCAGCATCCAAGGAAACACTTAATCAAAATACTCATCATATACCAGCAACATTACAACCTGATAACAGCCAATCTTTGGCTAATAAAGCCAACTGTCAACCAGTCAAATAATAGTAAATTACTTTTGTGTCAGCAATAAAATACTGGTGAATTACAACCAGAAAAATGATGATACTACACTATACCACTACAGCTATAAATATTGAAGGCAGAAATACTTTTAAAGGCTGGTTACAACTAAACACTACTGTATATATAACGCTGTGTAAAGAAATCATTGTTGTACAAAACATAGGTCAATGAGTATAGAGTGTAATGCCCATAATCCTAATTGCATATATGTAACTACAGTCTGAATGTAAAAAGAATAATTTTACTCAGACACTAGTTGGTAGTTGGATATGTGCGTTGTGAATAGGTTACATTCCATTCCAGAGTAAAAACAACAACAAAGCCTCTCTTTATATGTTTTAATTGGCATGTTACATTTGAATCATGAATTGTAAAACAAAAAATTCTACCTTGATCTAATCTTCTTTTCCTCTAGTGCTTCCTTCTTATCTTTCTACCCCCACGTCATCAAAGTGAATGAAGTGATTGTTAGAAAATGTATATATCATTGTGTGTCTCATTAAACCTTTAGAACATTGTGAACTAAATCCTGCTTTGTGTCACTTTGTTCTCTGAGCTTGCATTGCTTTCAGAATCAACTCACAGAGGTTAATTTAGTAGATGATAGGATAAAAACCACAAAACAATTGTGATTGGATTGTTTGTCTTACCTATACATCGTGGTAATGTGTTGCTCCAGACTCGCCTGCCTCCTCCCAGACAAGTGATCTTGCTGTCTCCCTCAAGTCGGTAGCCATTGAAACAAGTGAAGGCCAGCGAGTCACCAACACGAAATCTGAATCCCATCCTCCTGCTGTACGCTGGTACACCGGGATCCTCACATGGCTCTAAATCGTACTCTATACAGAGACATAAATAGCATTGTTGAGGAGTCATTCTAAAAAGACTAAAGTGGTTTGAAATGTACAAGAACTGTTGTTAAGTAAGTCATAGTCTATATTGAGGATGTCATTTCCAGAATTGTTCAGGTGCTGCAAGAAATTCTTCTAGATGTCCCTCATTTTGCCAACTTCCGCTTTCTTTGTGTTGGAATTTTAAACTCTGGTTGATTTATAGGGACTATGGTTAACTGCTCCTCAGATCTCTGCAGGGTAAATCCAGACATTTTGGAATGCTGTGTGGACTAGCATGGAGGAAGGTCTGGCAATTGGAGACTAAGTAAGCCAAGAAATAGAAATAGAAGGTAAATAGAAAGAATGAATTACATTACATTTTTTGTCGTGAAAACCTAAACCTGAGACCATAATGTATTACACCTGTACCATTAATTACAATTCAAGTCAATATTGTGGTAGATAAGAAGTAATTTTGTTATGGTCTTACTGTTGCCCCTTTTGGCCATTGGGGGAAAAAAACACCCATTACAATTGCGGTTTTTACCAACTTTAAAGTGTCAGTGTGTTTTTCCGCCCTTCTGGGCTTAGGGGGCAGTAATAAAAATAACCTAGATAAGCAACACAAAGGTGAGATTTGTGCTTCATCGGAAGTGTTTATCAAACACTACTTTTTGGTTTTATAAGAGAAAAGGATAAATACTAACTGGTTGGTTTGGCAAATGTACATCTGGTTATTTACCGCAATTATATTAAGGAGCAGCACATATCGGTATTTTCTATGAGACCTTCTGGAACTGTCACCTACGCAGTGGATGAGACAGTCCCAGATGGGGCTAAGAATGCAATATATAATGCTTTTTTATACTTTTTTTTTTACAAAGATTATAACATTAATTCACCTAAAAAGGATACAGTCAACTTCCGGGTTTTCTGTAGTATAGTTACTGCTCTATGCCTTTGTAAGGCAGAATAATGTACCACATCAGAATACAACTAGTCATTCCTGTTGTTTATGGTATCTTTAGTCTGTTATTCTATATCTGAAAGAGTTAGGCCTACATCAGGATAACAAGGCAAGTTAAATTTATTCTGTAATTAGAGTTAGACAGTTTTTAGGCTTACTTACAGTCCGCTTGGTCCATTTTAACAAAAAAACAGTTTCTGATCCGGTGTTCTTACCTGAGAAAGTAATATTAAAGCCTTCGTAACTCATGGAAAAATCCGATATGAAACGTAGCTGAGCGCTGAAGTTCCCATAGAGACCTGCTTTGACACTAGGGGGCAGCACTGAGCCAGTGAGTCGAGCTACTGGAACCTGGAAATTGCTGTCTTCAGTGATGGAAAGGTAGTCATGGTTCTCCTCCAGATGGAAAGTGTGGAAAACCAGATGGACTCCTGGAAATGAATGGATGAATAAATGGATGCATGGATGGATAGATATAGTAGGTGAACACAGACAACCAAACCAGAAACACATATCAGCTGACATATAGAGTGTAAATGCACAGCAATCCTCAAAATGTGCAACTTTCATAAACATGGCATTTGAAGAATAAAAATATGATTTAAAGCAAATTAATAGGTGTTTCCATTATGTCTGTGTATGTGTGCTTACCTTTCCCATGAGACACCTCTATTGTCCAAGTGCAGTTAAGAGAATTGGGGTAAAAGTCAGGAAAGCCAGGAGACAGAATTGTCCCCGTTTTACCAAAGATATAACCTCCACAAAGGGCTACAGAGACAAAATGACAGATAGAGAAGGGTGAAAGAGAAAAGGAAAATTTACATTATTATACATATAATATTTTACCACTATCCAAATTTGCACTGAGCTGACAAATACTTCAACAAATTCTAAAAACAGGACTACTCAAGTTCAACACAAGTTCAAAATAATATGTATCCTAATTACAGCTCACCACATACTGACAGATCTATTCACTCTAATCAACCACTCTCAATTAATTGTTACGTTACTGGAATTAAACCACATTCAGTTTTTTAAATCTGCAGACCTTCAAAAATTGCAAAAATTGTGTGAGCTAAGCATGGTGTCAGTATGTCCTCTATACAAAAAACAGTCTCTCCCCGATATTAAAAGAATTAAATGAAGGAGATGTGAGAGGGAACAGCTGTAGATTCAAGACAAACTGTAATGCAATGTAACGCATTCAAAGTATAGATGTTGTAAATCCAACAACATTCAATACCTAACTTATGTCTCCATGTTGTGCAAATGCATTTCTTAATAAACCTGCAAGAACTGATTTTTTTTGGCCAGTTGGGGTCACTGGAAGCAAGATGTGAACATAACACTGACATATCGTCTCCTTAGGAAAGATTTGCTTATTTATACATCCAGTGGTTACACAGCAACATAATCATTCATTCATAGTCATATTTCTTGCCACCTAACAAATGCAAATCCAACATTCAATCTCTTGTTGTTCTCTTCCAACTCCTGAGCAAAATATCTGGCTCTTTAGCTGCTAAATGCTCCACTATGTTTAGCAGCTAGTCACTTCCTGTATTTGCAGTTTAATGCTAAGCAGGTGGCGTATTGTTAGGTTTGGAGATTTTTTACTGAAAACGGTTTGATGTTACAGCCAAAAAATAAGCCATGAGAGCAGTGAGAGTACCACAGTAAGGTTGCAGATCATACAACTAAACAATGAGCTTGAAGTGTGTATAAAACTCTGTGAAAGCTGAGGGGAGCTGCAGATTTAGCTAATTTTGTGTAATTTTGTTTTGTTTTGTACGTAAGATATATTATATATAATGCACTGAAGCCTTATTGTTGATTTCACCAAATTGGATTGTGTAACAGAGAAAACTACAACTTTTAAAGGCAAAAATGCAGCTTCTACATACAGCTACAGAAAGAGAAACAGATGGTGAGGTCCAATGATGCTCTTAGAAACCTAAAGAAAACTGAGATGTAAAATTGTGACAGACAAAGAAAGATTGAATTGTTGTAAAAGAGTGAGGGACTGGTGTGTGCGTGCGTGCGTGCGTGCGTGCGACACCTAGCTTCCACACAGAGCCAGACCACTGATATGGAACAGAACAAACTCATTTGGTATAGAGCAGAATGGAAAATATATAGTATTGTAATGGAGAGTAAAAGAAGGCTTGCGAAGCATTACAGACTCTTGAACTAAGATAATATGTTGACTCTTCGTTTCTCTCTCAGTGTGCCTCCATCCCTTTCAATTCTATTCAGCTCAACTCAGTTACATTTAATTCAATTTAAGTTAAAAATAAAGTTTTTTTCTTACCTATGAAACAAACAGATCCCTACAGAGCCCCCCTGGGGTCAGTTGAGTAGAAAAACCTAAACTGTACGCACAGAATACAAATCCGTTCCCTCAGTTTTATAAATGCAAGCAAAGTTAGAAAGATATTCCCAGATTCAAACTTCCGGGATCAATTACTCTATAGTAAAATGTTACTAAATCACAAACGATAAATGTTTCCTAACGTAGTAAGGTTAACAACAAGCTACAAACTCATTTTCATCAAAACGAGCCGTCCTCCAACCTGGAGAAATAACATTGGTCTCTAGTATATGAAAATATGGTGCAAATGTGAGAGCGCGTAGATGCGATGTGAGCACTTGTAGAATAGGATTTGAGAGCTTGTAGAAAAAAATATTTTTTTTTTCCCCACTTCAGTCACTTTTCCAGTACAACTACAACTCAGTGATTACAACCTCTCAAATCTGTCGCTGCAGCGTGCTCTCTCGCCTCACACAGCGGCGAGTCTGCACCCTCGACTTTTGCAACACTTCTTGCGATACATTTGGTGCAAAACTAATTTGTACTTGTAAACGTATTCTGTGGAGCTCTGAGCCAACAGGACGGCCGGGGACAGCAGGGTTTCTATCGCCAGATGAGGGACAACTCTGTCCGGCTTATTTATGTAGCATGAAAGCTAGCGTTAGCTAACTAGCAGCCAGCCCATATCTAAATAATGTAAATACCTTTTAATTATCTCAACATTTTTAACAGTCCAACTGGAACACTGACGGTGAGCTCCAGGTCCTGCAGCTGCAGACGGACCGCCGTCAGTGGGGCTCGGCCAGCGTGGAAACATTGGTAAAAAGATTTTCTCCAGCGGGACACGGAGAGCTCCAGACCCGGTAGCAGCGGTACAACCCCCCTGGAGCTCACCGCCAGTGTTGGTGGAATAGCAAGCTAGCGTTAGCGAACTAACCTCGCTTATAAATAAATACATTTTAATTATCCTAACACTTTTAACACTCAAACTGAAACACTGGCGGTGAGCTCCAGGTCCTGAAGCCACGGCTGGACCATCAGTGGGTATATATCCTTCCTACCACAGGCAATAACACTTTTAAACATGTCATCACTGGGTGCTAGATACGACTTATAGACACCACACTACTGCACTAAGTGCAACCTGCACAATTGGTTTATTTACATTTAGCATACATTTTAGCATTATTAAGCAGTTGCACATTTTGGTTTTCCCATTCTGTATATATTCAAATATTTGTTCCTTTATTTTATTCCTATTATTATTATTATTATTATTATTATTATTTCATGTATATTGTATGTATGTATATTTTTCCTAGCATCTCATTTATATTCTTTGTTGTGTGACTGATGTACGTGTGCTGCTGTAACACCGTAATTTCCCATTTTTCTTGGGATCAATATCTATCTATCTATCCATCCATCCATCCATCCATCCATCCATCCATCCATCCATCCATCCATCCATCCATCCATCCATCCATCCACCCCCCTCTCTGACTAGCAGTCTTGTGTGTGTTGTGGTAACCATATATTTCACACTCCCATCAGGATTCAGTTAAAACTAGGACACTGTCTGACTAAATGACCCTTGTAGAGGGAGGCACATGTGCGCATGTGTGTATGCATACTGTATCTATTGTTTGTAGAAAGTGCACACATCAGAGAATGTGAATGATCAGTGTGTGAGAAGATAGAGGCAGATGTTAATGTATGTGTGTTGGAAAGTGTGAGCTGCATAAAAATGCAAGAATAAGAAAAAGAATCAGACAGACAAAAAAGAATATTCATCATTCTAACAAAGATTTGAGAGGCAAATCAAAGTATGGTGGCCTTCAATGTTGAGAGCAAAAGCATAAGACTGAACGCTGAAAGAAAAGCAGATACAGAAAGATATGGCTTGTTTTTCAGACAGGTGAGAGGAAAACTAATATACAAGACTTTAGCTACATCCCTTCTTACTCTTCCCTACATCCTACATGTTTTTTATTAATTATCTTCCTCTTAAAGGATGCAATGGCATTTTTTACTAAAAGGGATAATGTGACTTTGTTCACTTCTAACAAGTTGTTGTCTTGGCACCAACTGTAAGCTTTAAAATGTCACAGCAGCCCTTCAATATTCTCCCTGACACATAAAAGAGCAGCCGGTGCTTTGTATTATCTGTTTGGAGATATAGCTGACCGGCAGGAATAAGACGAGCGGTGAAAGTCCAACAGACACTGTGGTGTAACTGAAAGGGAATGGTCTCTGCACGCCTGCAGGAAGGTAACATGTCATTTTGTTTTTATCTTTTCGACACAATATTGTCAAAATAATGAATTTTGGTTGCTGCATAGTGCAGTAGGTACATTAGATTATATAGTAGGTTGTCTTGTCCTGTTAAAATGTTAACTGTGCCACTGAGACTGTACTGTAAACAAGATTGTTGTCGTTAATGTGTCTATGTGTGTGTATGAGTTGCTTTAAGTATGGCTGTGGGAGTTTTTAAAGATTATTTCCTTTCTTCTATAAATTGATGTGCAATGTCCAAGTCCTTTCTCAGTGGACTTTGTAAGTTTTCTCTGTGTCTGCGTGGATTAGCTCCAGCTTCCTCCCACAGCTCCAAAACATGCAAATCAGGTAAACTTGATATAAAAAATTGTCAATAAGTTGGAAAAGAATTAAGTAACAGAACAGGCAAAGACAGTAATATATATACTGTATATATAATTCTAGTCCCATGATCTTCTCTGAAAGCAAACTATGATACATTACATTCTAGTCAAGACTTATACAGTTGTCTGGTGAGATGGCATGCTAGGTTGAATATTGAAAATGTCACAGTGGCTGTTTAAAACTGCTTATGTTTTATGGCTGATACTGTGAGATGGATTGCCTTGGTTTGATATGAACTCACTCCCAAGTTGAGACATCTTGACTTTGGCTTTCAAATTGGATTCTTTTCAATCGGCAGATTAAATCAGACACTGTGTATTCATCTCCCATGATAGCAGGAGCTGTGGGCAAAATGCTGAATGAGAAGGCCTGCGATGGTCAGTGAGCATCTGTTTCAGTGGTGTCTGTTGACCCGCATAATTTCACTAAGGCTGGATGTCCAACTTGAAAGTGGGGGCAGATTGTACAATTAACAATATGGCTGCCAGTAACACCAAGTGAAATGCAAAAAAAGAAGACTCGGAAATAAGTTACTAATAGGAACACCTGCACCAACTGCCTCCCCCTTCTCTACTGTCTCTGACTCTCTGGCTGTACCTTCTTTCAGCCACCTTGCCCTACTGACTCCACTTTTGTTTTTATGTTCATATAGATGGGGCAGTCAGTCTATAAACTAACTACTGTTTGAAACTTCACCATCCTCAAACTTGTCTCACACAACAACAAAAAACAGCTGGCGGCTTGCAAAAGTAAATTGTGGTAAAGACAAGGCACAGTTGCGTGTAAGCGTAATCATCATCAGCAGCTCAGGCAAAACAAGTCAAAAGGCAACTTCCTTTAATGATGTTTGAAGTAGGGGTGAAACGGTACATGTATTCGTATGCATGATCTGAAAAAGGAGCTAAATGAATGTAGTCATTGTCTCAAAAACTGCAATGCTTATTTATGCTTTACTGTTTTCCAATGGATGATGTAATTGTAACTTATTCTACAGTAAGGATTAATTTTAATCATAAATAAAGTATAAATTAAATAATTTGATAAAAATCTCTTTCTTTGCTACAGTGTTTAGGTAAAGAAACATCATCTCGAAAGCTTAAATAGTCAATCAGACCCTCCGGGATATGTTATCCCAGAGGACTCCGGAGGCAGTTGCAAGGTACCGATGGGCCCGAATCATTTCCTAATGGGCGAGTGTTACTTTTTACTGTTTAGGAGAGATAAAGTTATTGCGGTATTTTATACATTTGTATTGCTATCGTTTGGGTATAGATGGTGATGCTGTGTTGATTTGCTTAAAGATGTTTAATGCACAGTGGTGTGCGGTGTGGTTGTTAGTTTTTTTGACTGAAAGCTCCGGCACGCTACTGCCAACAAGTGACTGTGTTCCTCACATTATTAAGTAATGCTTGCACTGTAAATTGTTTACAAAAGGTTTCAGCTCACTATAGAGTAGGTCTTCATGATAAGTGCTAGAAAGAAAGAAAGAAATATTCTCACCATCACAACTGGGAAGAGCGTGACTCCACTGATGATTCTGTTCACAAACAATTGGCTCCTCATCACTCAGTGTGTATCCTAGATCACATGCAAATGAGACACGGGAGCCAATGGAAAAGCTGCTGCCATGGCGACGACCATTGACTGGGATTCCAGGATCAAGACAAGAGTCTGACTCCATTTTCACACCTGAGAATCAAATCACACAAGCACAAATACCAGAGTCAAGAGGGTGAGTGTGTATGTGTGTGGGTAATTAAACCAAGCTAGTTTGCACTCAGCGAACATTGAACAAAACATTGTTGCTGCATATGAATACCTGCATGCAATTCATCATTTGTCTACCAAACATTTATATTAGTCTGTCAATCAGCCTTACTTTCATATCTGATGCTAAAGCCTGCTGCAGAGCGGCTGTTGTCTGTCGTGAACAACAGGAACAAGACGTTGGATGTGGAAATCAGGAAATGAGGTGCTTGGGTGCCGTGGTATTCACCGATAAGGGGAGAGGAGGCTGAGGGGCCATCCCTGATTTCCAGTGTGTCATAGTTGACCTCAGTCTGGAACCTACAAAGACATACAGGCATAAACAAAACATACACAATTACCTAACAAAAACAAAAATAACATTTATATGACTAGCACACGTAATAATATATGCAGGCTACCTCAAACACCAGCTAATGTAATGTAACTAAGAGCTAACAATGTTGATAAACAAATTATTGTATTTATCCTGAGAGAGGATTCAGCAGCTATGCTCATTTTATGAAAGTCATTGTGAGTGCAAAACATTGAATAATGTCAATAAACTATGCTAACTTAAAAAACAAAAGTAATTAACTGACATTCTACCTGACAATTTAAATAATTGAGCACTTAAATAACCACATAAAAACCTTATTTGCCTAAGTAGCTGAATTAGTAGCTGACTTAATATCTTCCTCTCACTCACTTTCATGCAGGCCAGCACCTTGCATTGCAGCTCCGCCACCATTGGTGTATGAATGTGTGTGTGAATAGGTGAATGATAAGCAAATTGCAAAGCGCTTTGTCTGGGAAGGTAGAAAGGCGCTATTTAAATGCAGTCCATTTACCATTTATTGTTGACTGACTGAGCAATTACTTAGAGTTGTGTCTGCAGGGCACTAACAACCAGTTGGTTCTTAAGACCCTGAGTGCTGCTGGTCATCATTTTAACCATAAAATATAGGAATAACTGATTTAGAAAAGGTTCATCACGTCAACGGTGGGATAGAAAACAAAGAGTTGGGAACAACTGACACACTGTACAATCACATGCACTGACTGCATCTGAATATCTAACCAGTCAACTGAACAATTCACTAGCTTCTGCACAAGACATTTGCATGCAATGCCAAGGCTGAATCCTACACAAATTAAATGCCTGATAGGCGATGAAGATAACTTGGCCTTTACGTCACTTCGCAAAAAGACAAATTTCAGCTTTAGCAATTTCAGGCTACACTGCATCTGCTCGTGGCTTGTGTCCAGAATACATGTGCAAAAAACCTACATTAATTATTTACTGCAGCAGTAACTCACCAACTACATTTATATCTTACTTACTTATGATGCTTCTAAAAGACTGACAAACTAATAGACTGAAAGACTAAATAATGTACTAGCTGACAAACCATACATGAAAAGAAATGACATGACGATATTAACTGGTAACAATCTGACTCATTTTCTGAGGAACTGATCAGCAAACATAAACAAACCTCTCTATACCTCCATAACCAGATCACTTACCTGTCAAAGTGTATCTTCACAGCGTGGTCTGGTTGTGCTTCAATCACCCACTGGCAGTTCAGAGAGTCTTTATAAAAGGAGGGCCAACCAGGAGACAGCAGAACACCAGTAGGGGCTGTAAGATGGCCTCCACATGGAGCTACAGGGAAATGAGAGAGAGAGAGAGAGAGAGAGAGAGAGAGATTTTCAATTTACGAGCTGTCCAATCCTTTCTGAATTCATAGAGTTCATATATAAACATTTAACTTCAGACAATATGCAGTGGCAATTTTCTGCTACAGTAAACAAAGTTCAGTTGTTTTGCCCATGTCATTGCTCATGTAAAGGGCAAAATTAGTTTTGCATGATAGTTTATAGGGAAAATCAAGTATATTTATGTGTCAAATAATACCAGCAAATGTCTGCAACTCAGCAAACTGTACATGGCTGGCACATGTTGACACTAAGTTATAGCTTACACCTACGAGTCCCAAAAACTCAACCATGACACATTAAAATGCAAGAATTAGCTTCAATTGAGTTTGGATGCCAGATTTAAAAACAAACAAAAAAATGTTATAACTTTGTAAATTTATATTAGTTTTGGCCTGTTCTGTCTAGCACTCACAATAAGCTAACGTGTAGTAACATCCCTGAAAAATTTAGAGTTCATGGTCTGTTTATTATTCATTTTTTTCCTACAATTTGTCATTTGCAATGGCTTATCTCTCCTACTCTTACCACTTCTTCTGAATTAGCTGATATATTGGTCCTTTTGATTGCTCTCATTACTCCACACTTTCAGCAAGCTAAGGAAAATGATTTTTCTTTCACCCATTCTGTGCATACTGAAGCTGTGGTACTCATGGATAGGATGCAGAAGAGAAAGTCATTCTAGAAATAAAACATAATTATCCTCCCCTGTCCAACGGTAGGGATAACATTTCCCCATACTTCATATTTAATAAGGTGACAAACCTATTCAATTGGATTGTCTCCTCCATCCCATTTATTAACAACAGCCAACATTTGATAATGTCATTTAGACAATACAATCAAGATGGAGGGGATAGAAAAAAAGACATACGACTACTCACAGGCCAGTGGATAACATTCACCTTTAAAAAGCATTGCAATAACAGCACATCCACTGTCCTTTTATTATCACTTCCAGATATTAGCTTTTGGATACATCTCTGTTTATTGGAGTCTGCATATAATGAATCTCTCCCTGAATAAGTTTCAGCAGAACGTGTGCCAATCTCATTTAAGATTATTGTTGAGAGAGAAAGATGGGTGCAAACAGGATGAATAAGTGTAGGGAGGCTAGAGTTAATTAGAAGAGGAAATGTATACAACTTCTTATAGTTTGGCAAGTCGAACATTTTCAACGATTACCCATTATTCATTCACACGGTAAACAGTTTGTATGTGTGTTTACCTTCACAGCGAGGTACAGCCGCAGACCAAACAACGTTTCCCTCCTGGATAATGCAAGTGACCTGATCAGACCCCTGGAAATAGAATATCAATGTATGGAATTAAGAATTGTTACTTAATTTAAAGCTATAGTGTGTAGTTTCTGTCTTCCCCGTGAGGAATTCTAAGTAATGACAACAGAACTGTTGGCATTCCGTCCCCACCAGTTGCTAGTATCCCCACTCCCCCACGCAGTTGCTAGTAGCCAAGGAGGACACGGAGGATTAAAAAACATGATGGACTCTTCAGAAGAGGTAATTATCTTTACTCAAGTTTCTGCGCAGGAAAGTCACTGGATACAACACTAAACATAGCCATACTCAATACAGATAGAGTCTTGTGGTGCTGATTGTCTTAATTAGCTTTGAAGCAACTCATTTGGCAATGGCTTGAATGTAATGGACGTTCATTAATATGAAAACGTTACGCACTAAAGCTTTAAGATATGATACAAACAGAAATAATGAAATATAAATGAACATAAATAAAAATTAAATTAAATCAAATGATTATACATCTACAAATCTGTATTTCATTTGTGTGAATAATCTATCAGATTAGATTTAGACAGATATCTGATTTTTACCTGTGTCCTAATGAATCCTTGATCACAGTGAAAAGCCACGGAGCTGCCAAGCTGAAACTGGTCACCATACCTTTGACCATTGACAGGAACTCCTGGGTCATGGCATTCATTCTGACCAAATGCTACAAAGAGAAAAATGAAAGAAAAGTTATAAAAGAAGCCAATAGACAAAGAACCAAATAAACTGTATGAAACAAAGACAAATGCTTCTGGAATTGAATGAGCAGACAGAAAACCTGACAGAAAAGAATGGGGAAAATGACACATTGTGCCTACACACTACAGTATGGATATTTGAATCGTTGAAAGTGGTCCAGAATACATATTACATAATTTGATAATTTGAACAACGTTCCCTGGTTTTTCCAATTCATTTCAACACCTGAAAATTGGTTCTAGCAGACAGAAGAAAAAAAATGTTTTAAAACCATTGCTGTATCACTGTCAGTAAATGTGACATCGCCACTGATATGGAAATATGGGAATAGAATTAGCTTCACATGGATTGAACCCTGTCATGTTTAGCTTATATCATCCCCATTCCAGAGATTAACCTGATCCCACCCAGAGCACACACCCAGTGATTGGACATATCTCAGGTTGATTAGCTACTGATGGAGAGGAAATGAGAGCAGAGAGAGAAAGAAAATGATTGATGAAAAAAACAGTGCAAGAGACAAAATTGCACACACACAAACATGAATACACAAATATGTACACATTTGCATGAACATGTGTTAACACATAACGAGCACACGCACATGCCTAATACAAAGGCATACATAGAAAATAACCATGCATTCTTTCCCACACCAGCTATAGTATTAGTGGAAAATGTTGGAAGGGATATTTAAACATACTGTGACTATAGGAAAATGCAGAAAATTACATTAAACTAATTATTTGTGTATAGTATGTGTAAACTCAGAGCGAGGAAAGAGCAAATACTGGAGTGTTTCAGATAAAGAATGTGTGAGACAAGGTTGTGTTTGTAAAAGAAGAAACAAGAAGACTGACAGAGTGAAAGCCAGAGATCAACATGATGGATTAGAAAATAATGTGTAAAAATACTGAATAATAGGGTTGGGACAGAGAAAGAAAGATAAATAAATACATGACATCTAACTTTACAAGAAATCTGTTGAAAATTGAGAGATAAAGGACTCGGCTATCAATAAGAGCATTGTACAACATAAGGTGTAGCTTTGCACTGGCAACATATTTCTTTTTTTAGGGAGTGCAGTAAGGTCTTTCTTTTCCTTGTTTAAATTTTGTTCTTGTATCTTGGTTCCAAGTGACCACCAGTCAGCACATGCTCAGACCAGGATAGCAAGGCACACAGTGTCACTGTTTGTGACACTGTGGCTAGCGCATTATCACAAACAGTATGATGTATTGAATCAGAATCATAACTACTTATATAACTGTACAGCTTAACTTTCATTGCGGTGTGAAAGAAAATACTGTTATAGAAAAAAATCCCTAATTATTTGTGTATAATAAATTATGGGAAGCATACATTTTTCAAATTAGGTATAAGGGATTATGGTTTTGTCGATATAACTATTCCTAATCCAGTATTGATGTCATTAACCCTTGTGTTGTCCGCCGGGATCCCAGAGACCCATCCTGTATTCAATCGTATTTTTCTGCTACCGCGGCCTTGGCCTTTGGGTCCCGAGACCCATCCTGCACTCAAACCCGTTAAATAAACTAAACAAGTTCCCTTGACACAAAGCACAATACAACGTTAAATATAGCTGTCATTACCCCGAAGCAAATCTTTAAATGTGGCAGCCATATACCCTATAGAGTCAATTTAACTTTACACCTTTAAAGTCATACATTAATAACATGTTTTATTATCTGTGTGCATTACTGCAGTCTGGTGTGATAAAAGTTCATATTTTACTTTCATTTTCAACATTATTTATAGAAACATATATTGATATACTCACAGCAATCCTCATTGATATTCATATATGCATTAAAATGTTAATAGACCAAATTACTGAAACAGCACAAAGATGCCTGATCTTTCTTAAGTCCCAATGTAGAATTTATGCGATCAGACATTCAAATTACATTCTTAAAATGTTTCATCATCAAAAACTATCCAAATGTAGTTAAACATTTTGTCTTTTTTAAGAACATGAGTATTAGTAACGTTTGACAGTACAAACATTGCATAATATACTCAAAATAAGTGGAGTATTAAGAGGATTTCTGTATTTGTACATTACTTGTAGAAATGTTTAGTTGTTGAGTAAAAAAGGATTCTAATGGCATAGTTTTGCTTCAAATTGTGCATCACACCTTTCATATGTCTTAAAAAAAATCTTTGCCTTATGATTAGACATGGGACATTTCATTAAACATTATGTGGTGCTAAAGAAGCTAAATATAATTTAGTATGTTCATTTGTCAAATGTCACCTCTTAAGAAAAAGGCAGAGACAAGGTCATTTGTTAGGCAGTGTGTGAAATGGTGCAAAACTACACGGAAATCAAAGAGAATTAATCACAGTCAGTCATGCACAACTAGTTCAACTTAGAGCAGATAAATATACATGCTGCAGTAGACAGGTTGTTCAAAGCTGACAATGGGACGTTTAACTAAGTAAAGCATGAGTAAGACATGAACACAGATGATAAGTTAAGCAGAATAGCAATGAAACAGCAAAAGCGAGACCATGGGTTGAAGTTTACAAAAAGGTAAGACCATCTATACATTATAAACATACTTTTCTGTTTTTATCTCTTTGTGTTTGATCATACAGTCACAAACTGACATATCTGGCAAGAAGCCCTTTCTCCTCCGTTCTGATGAGCTGACCTCAAACATCTGCTGCTCATGTTTACTGCTGTCATTTTTAGATTGTTGAACAATTTTCTGCTATCAAAACTCCATTGCATCTGCTCGGGAAACATCTCAAACATGATGTCATGCTGACGTTTGACTGGATAACTACAGAAGTGAGAAAAATAAACTGATACACAGCAAAATGGGCACACCAATGTACATTACAAATAATGGTGTTTAAACCTTTTTAGGTTGCTTTTGTAGTTTGATTTTGTTGCATGCAAATACAGACAGATAGACAGACAGGCAGACATAGATACAATATGTAGGTAGGCAGGTGGCACATACTGGTATAGCTGATATTGAATCCTTTTCCAGTATTAGAATGATCAGATTGAAATTCCAGTCTCATGATGTGTCCATTTGAGGCAATCTGTGATGGAACATCTTTCCTGAGAATGTTCCAAATGTTTGTGGCTCAGACAGGCCTAAAATAGAACAGAGTTAAAACAATCTTTAACAGACACATTTTAATGGTGCTTATCTAATTCCATCTGAATAACATTAGGCCAAGGACATACTAGGAAAGTGAAGGACTCCTGTAAAAGGAATAAAACGAAACACCCCAAGAGATCTGAAAAGATGTATTAAATGTTATTGGTGCTGAAAAAAAATAACTTTGAGATGATTTAACAGTCCTTCAGATCTTTGTTAAAGTTAGAAAATCCTAATATGTTGTTTTGATGTTATTTTGCAGACAAATGCAAACAAAGTACACAGTCTAGGAATCACCAGAGAAAAGGGTTGCTTTGATAGCACAATGGCTAGCACTATTCGCTCATCATCTGCCTGTCAGTCGGATTAAAGAATTTAATGGAGTGAAAAGAACCCATTCAATTCACTTCGTTTGGTTCTGTAGCACTGTCAGCAACAAAATGGAGTAATAATCCATAACAAGACCTAAATTCAAAATCTTATTTAAGAAATGTAAACAAGTATTAGCAGCAAAATATGCCTAAGAATGTTTCCTTTTAGAATAACACATATTGACAGTGTATGTTGTATTAAAATGTTGTGGCTGCTTGCTGGTGGAGCCCAGTTTGACTTCTTTACCCTGTTAGGAGTTTTACCTACAGCAGTGAGTTACATTATCTATGTCATTGAAAGTTTTGTGTTTTTTTTTTTTAGACTTTTGGGATTGATTTAAGAATAATTGTCAATGTGCTAAAACAATGCTATTTTTCATAGCTGAAAGTAGTAGAAAGATGGCAGATTTTTATTCATCGGTGTTATTTTTTGTAATCATCTCATGTTGACTGTATAATGTAAATCTGCATGGTGCCAGCTACTCTTCGGTCCCATTACCTCTCACCTTATTAAAACGTTGAGATTGGTTGAAACATATTGTCATGTAGCATGTAACTGGCATACATTTTCCCCATTGTACAATAACACAGCACGCCTGATTGGTGGGAGGCCTATAACAGCTCCACAGTGAGAATAGAGGGGTTCTGGAACAATATTGCATCCAAAATATCTGGCTTGATTAATGATACTGTACCTGTTACTACCTGTGATTCTGAATGATTTGTCGGCCCACTCTAAAATTCAAAAACAAGATGTATATGCTGGATTTACAGCTGCTAAGAAAATGATTGCAACACGTTGGAAACAACCTCATCACTTTTCTATTTGTACGTGGACCCTTTCCTTTTTAGATGTTGTATATATGGGGCTCTCTACAGCTTGCATAAATGGAGCACCACAAAAGACTTTGAGAATTTCTAAGTCCTTGAAATCCATGTTGTAGACTTATGCTTTGGCCTTCGTGCTTTTGTCTGTGCATGCGTTTGGTCCCCTTTGTATTGTGTCAAAGTGTATTGTGTCCCTCTCTATGTCTATGTCAATGTCTTGTCTTGTTTGTTAGTTTGTTTGTGTGTTTTGTTGGTGAGCTGTGAGCTCCGTTCCTGCTGTTGTGTTTTTGTTGGGTCTTCCCCCACCCCATCTTTCCTTTCTGTGTTTTTTTTTTTGGTCTTGGGATGCATTCTTATGTCCCAGTGTATTGTTTGTTAATTGTGTAATGAAAATTAATTTGATCACAAAAAAGAAAAAAAGAAAAGTAAAAGTAGGCAGTCTTCCAAAGTGGGATTTTAATGTATACATGTAGCTGTACGTCTTATTACTGTCAGATGAAACTGAATCATGACTTTTTAAACTGAAATCAAATGTGATTATCCTGCTGATACCTAGCTCTAACTTTATTAGTGACTCAGCAAGGGATCCTTCTGGTTCTGGTGTTAAATCAAACCAGACAGACACGCTTCACATAACTGTTGATGCTCTTTTCTATAGATGTTGCATTTTAGTAAATCCCAAAGAGACTGATATTGATTGATGATTGAGACTGATATTGGGGATTGTAGTGTCCAAGTCATTAATGTTATTTCACCTGAATGTGTCTTGAACCATGCATCCCTGGACAATTTTGTCATGGCAGGGAGCATTATCTTGTTCAAAGTACCCATCATCCCTTTGGGGGTACATGGTTGCAATGAATGGCTGAACCTAGCTTCTATGTAAAGATATGCTCTGGCATTAAGGCATCGCTCTATAGCCATTAAAGGACCCACTGTGCACCAATTCAATGGTCCCGAAACCATTACACCTCCCCTACCGGCCTGTATAGCTGTAACCATGCATCACCTCATTTCTGTCTGAGACATTTGTGTCACAGCATTGGACCATTTACTGCAACAAATGGCTTCTCACTTTTTTAAGCAGAATACACTCTGCTTGTGAGGGTGCTCCCAAATGATCCAACTGGCAGCGAGAGATTCAGTTGGGAGCGTAATAAAATCCTAAAGGGCTACACAGAACACAACCAAGCAGGCCCATATCAGTGAGATACGGAATAAACATAATGCACGGAAGCACGGAAGAAAATGCCATCCCCAAATATGGTGATAAGACACTTGAACAGGAGGAGGATGAGGTGGTGGATGGAGAAATCAATCGCCACAGCAGTTTGTAGCAGGTAGAAATAAACAGATTTACCATCAGCAGCAGTGCCAAAATGATCAAGATTAAGTGAGAGATGTTTCGAGACGACAAAAACACCTTATTGGCTTGAATGAATGCAATTGTAAATGTATTTTGAGTGTGATTGGTGATTATAAACTGATACAGATGAGCTTTCGGCATGCACTACCTTTCACTGCCAGAACTAACAGAATGAATTGTTATTGCTGGTGGTCCACCAGGAGTCTAGTGGACACCTGCAGTTTAGCATGGATAGGAGAAATAGCTCTTGTCAGTATCATTTCCTGTGTCCGTCTATCTATCCACATGGCAAATAGTTTGTATGGATTGATAGTATTGATAATGGATGAAAAGCATGGTATTGCCACTCTTTCATATTTTTACTGGCCTTAATAAAATCCATCTAATCAATCCAATAAAAAATACCAGAGAGCAATCAGCATGAGCAATTGCAGTGTGTTTTAGATGAAATTGTTAAGCACATACACTTTATTGAAAGTAATATTTGGAATCATCTTGAGAATCCAACTACAAAAAGGTGCAGTGACAGGCAGTGTGAGTTGGTCACCCTGCAAGGGACAGAAAGCGAGCTACAAAAACACTTCACTAATAAAACACACTTTATCTGAAATTGGGATTCCTCACCAATACTGCCACAGAAACTTTTTTTATTCCCTCCTTGACTTGGAGTTTTGGATCCAATGCACTTAGACTCAATTAAGCTACACAGTGACTGAGTTGCAAAGTGCCAGTCTCTTTGTTCTTCAGCAACCCAAAGCTCTTTAACTTGTTCATTATTGCATTGATAGACAAGAGACCAGGAGTGGAAAGAAAAGCAATGTGACAATAGCTGAAAGAGTGAAAAAGTCCTACGTTGTCTTATCTTAGAGAAGAGATTTAGAGAAAAGCCTTTTCTAACAGTCTATCACTATGTTCTCTTATATTAGATGACAGCAATGGCTTTCTGAATATGTTGATGCACTGTTCAAATGCATACCTTGAAGCTTTATCAGATTTTTGGGCTCGATTGAATGCTACTGTTTCCCAGCTCAGGAGATTTATGGGTGGGTTATTACTGTGGTTGCTTCTGTTTTGCATGTCATTTGTTTCTATTCCAATGTTCTATCCAGGGATAAAAAAGAAGACAAAGGTATGAGTGTCAAGGTCACATAAACTCAAAAAAAGGGAAAATGGAAAAAAATTGTTTTACAGTTTTGCTCCATTGGTTTGTCTCATTTCTTGAAACAGAAATGACATTCTCAAAACAACATGGACAAACCTCCAAACCACTTGCCAATTGTTCACAACAGAACTGAATTTCTCAATCATTTCATCAAATTGCAAATGTCTTAGTACATGTCTCAATGTCTCAGTACATCTTTGCAAATGATTAAGTACAGGTAGCCTACATTTAATACAATTTCCAAGTGAATAGATCTTGTTGATCTAAACTTATTGTTGATTCTCAGTCTAATGGTTGTTCTCTCCAAAATGTGTCAGCATCATTTCATTATATAAGTCATCACGTGTACTAGTCTTGGTTAAAATTACTCAAGAGTATAATACCATGAATACCATACATGAATCTCTTGGAACATTTGCTAAATTGATTACAGCAGTTGACAGTCAGGTGAAAGTAGAGCTTGACTAATGAATGAGGAGTATCAGATGACCAATCAAACAGTATGTTTAGTTACCTGACAGGGGCTGTCCATGATTGTGAATGCTGCCAAACATGTACAGTATATATAGAGCTTGACCATGCAGGACCAGTACAATTTCTGAACATGGAGGCACCAGGCCAAGTAAATGAACAAGGGCAACTGCCTACTCGAGGAAGAGGAAGAAGAAGAAGAAGAAGAGGAGGAGCGAGGGTGCGTGGTGGAGGAATAGGGGGAAGAGGCTGAGGTGCACGAAGACACCATGCTGTCTCCGATGTAATTTGGGCCACAATTACAGACCATGTCATCAACCATGGCCTCACAATGGCGAAGGCAGGTCGCCAAGTGGAGCCTAATGGGCCTCGCTCTACAGTCTCCTCCATCATCCAACCCTTTCGCAGGGACAACAGGTATGTAGTCAGTCAATGATGGAATTATATGTTGTATAGGATAGGACACTGTGCATAGAGCAAGCATGGAATAAACTATTCATAGTTTATTTTCATTAATGATACACTTTACAATAGTATTCCAGTCACTGTGCTGTGATGTATTAGAATTGTGATAAAGTTACTGTAAGTAAAACAACAATACAATTACATTGGTAACTCATTCTGTAAGGAATAGATAAGGTATACATTATGAATGAAGTGTTGTCCTTTTAATTCTATTTCTACGATTGGATGACAACCTTGCACGTGTGGCAGAGGAAAACTTCTCAATGAACAACAAGAACAAGAGATCTGTAACATGATGATTGCAAATAATGCCATCACATTGAAAAGGATCCACGCTGTATTCCTACAAGACAATGCCATATTCCAAAATGTCTTCAGAATAGGCCGGATATTTAAGAAGCATCAGATGCAATAAAGCAAATTTACAGGGTACCATTTCAGAGAACCTCTGATAAAGTAAAAGAGCTGCAGTACCAGTATGTGCATGTGAGTCAGATACTGGTAGTCCATCATTGTAAACTTTTTACAATTAAACAGTGGTTCCCAAATTGTTTTGGCTTCAGTACCCACTTGACCTGATTTCTGAATCCAGGTAATCCAGGTATGAAAGTCTTTTTAGGCCTAAAAACTGCAGCTTACTGTATAATGCAATTATCATTATAATCCTTATTTTAAGGAATATAGCATACAATAAAAAAATAGCTGCAATTAGTGCCTCCCATGTAAATCTATCTAATACTGTGGGTTTTACTGTAACATTTCAGTAAGTCTAGTCATTTCCCCCGTCCCCTTTCTGTCAAATACCCCCTGTTGTACCTCTGCATAGGGGTACATGTACCCCAGGCTTGGAACCACTGGAGTAGTGGCCAGTAGTATATTAAACTTGTGGAGAACATAGAACATTCCTATGTAATTGTCTGGAACTGTAGCGTATGACTCTTTGTTATGACTAATTTTTCTTTTTTTACTCTATTGGAGAGAATAATGGCATTGGAAGGAAATCAGTGATGTACGAGGATGTGACCCCTCACATCCTCGTACTTGTGGATGAAGCTGGCTTCAACTTGGCCAAGGGCTGAAGATGTAGCCATAATATTATTGGCCACCGGGCCACGATGGATGTCACAGGCCAGCGAGGGGGCAATATAACTATGTGTGCTGCCATTTCTGAGAATGGTGTGGCCACTCACAGCCGGTCTTGTCCAATACAATACACAGAAGCTCCTCTTCAGAACCGTCTTCATTTTGATTTGATCCCTGAATATGAGAGAGCTCTCGTAGGGCTTCACCTACCACAATTTGTCATTTTATGGGACAATATGAATTTCCACTGTGGCCCGCTCATCAGGGCCTGGTTCACCACTCATCCAAGGATGGTTATGGTGTTTCTACCACCTTTCTCTCCTTTCCTCAATAATATTGAGGAGTATTTCTCTGCTTGGAGGTGGAGAGTGTATGAGCATTGGGCTCAAGATCAGAGGTCACTGCTGCGTGTGAGGATATTACAGGAGATCAGTGTAGGGGATGGTTGTGACATGCAGGCCGTTTCTTCTCTCGTTGCATTACAAGGGAGAATATACGCTGTGATGTGGACGAGAATCTGTGGCCAAACAGACAGCAGCATGTGGATGGCCAGGAGGGTGAGGACAGCGACCAGTGACCAGTTTTGACACATGAGTGAACTGTTTTGGGAGAGATATGAGCTTTTGCAGGTGAACTATGGTGTTGTGCTTAACCATCCAGGTTATTTTGGCAAATCACCAAAAGTGTTGAGAACGTCCGGTCTGTTTCAAGAAATGAGCCAAAGCAATTGAGAAGTATCTTTTTTTTAAACTTTTGTCTCAGTTCTGGCTCTGTCCCAGATGCTTTTAAACATGCTGTGGTTAGGCCACTACTTAAAAAGCCTAATCTTGACCCCAATGTGTTGTCCAATTTTAGACCAGTCTCAAATCTGCCCTTTCTTTCGAAGGTGCTGGAAAGAGTTGTTTTTAAACAGTTACAAGTATTTCTTACAACAGAACTTAGTGTTTGAAAAATTTCAATCTGGTTTTAAATCGCGTCATAGCACTGAGTCTGCGCTGCTAAGAGTTCACAGTGATATAGTCTTGTCTGTAGATGCTGGGGATCCTACTGTATTAGTGCTGTTGGACCTGACAGCAGCTTTTTACGGTGGACCATGCAGTCCTTCTTGCACGCCTTGAGCATTTTGTAGGCATTCAAGGCTCTGCACTTAAATGGTTTAGCTCTTATTTGATAAATAGGACTTTCTCTGTCACAATGGGTGATTTCTCCTCATCATCTGCTCCTCTCTATTGCGGGGTGCCCCAGGGTTCAATTCTTGGCCCTATCCTGTTCTCTTTATATATGTTGCCATTAGGGGCTATAATCAACAAGCACAACCTGTCATTTCATTGTTATGCAGATGACCTGCAAATTTATCTGCCTATGAAACCCAATGACAGTGTTGCACTAAACTGCCTGCTTGATGGCATTAACGATATCAAGTTGTGGCTATCTCGGAACTTCCTTACTCTGAATGAGGACAAGACTATAGTGTATTATCTTCAGTACAAAATTCATGTCAAACAATCCGACTTTAAGTCTGGGAGCTTTGACTTCATGCGCCAACCAAACTGTCAAAAATCTGGGTGTGACATTTGATTGTAGCATGACATTTGACAAACAGATAAGCAATGTTGTCAAAACAAGCTTTTTCCAACTTTGTCTCCTGGCTAAAGTAAAGCCTTTTCTTAACAGGCACGATTTGGAAAGGGCTATTCATGCCTTTATTAGTTCACGGCTAGATTATTGCAATGCTCTTTATGTTGGTCTAAATCAAAAATCCATCTCACGTCTTCAGCTTGTGCAGAATGCTGCTGCTCGCTTTCTGACACATACTTCTAGAAGTGCACACATCACTCCCGTTCTTTCTACACTACACTGGCTTCTGGTGCGTTTTAGAATTGATTTTAAAATTGCATTGTTTGTTTTCAAAGCCTTAAATGGCCTTGCCGCAGAGTATTTGTCCGAGCTTTTAACTTTGGGTGGTCAAAATCGGCTGTCGCGGTCTTCCAATCAACGGACTTTAGAAGTCTCAAGGTCAAGGTACAAGCAGTGGGGCGATCGGGCCTTTGCTGTTGCTGGCCCAAAACTCTGGAACAAGCTCCCCTCTGACATTCGCACTATAACGGATGTTGTTCATTTTAAATCAAAACTTAAAACTTATTTATTTAGAATGGCTTTTAATACGCAGTAGGGGTGCAACAACTCTTCTTCTGATGATTATAGGCAACCTTATCTGTTTTATTGTTTGCTATGCTTCATGTGTTTTTTTTCTTTCTTGTCTTTTATTGAATGTTGTGTTTTTATTCTTGGTTGATGTAAAGCACTTTGGACACCTGTTGGTTGCTGTAAAGTGCCATATAAATAAATGTTGGTTGGTTTGCCACTTTTGTGGCACTGACTCTTTATAAGGGAAAGGAATTCAGTTTTGAAGCATCAGTGAACAGTTTTGGGCGAAATATGAGCTTTTGCAAATGAGCTACAGTGTTGTGCTGACTGTTTTGCAAAATAATCTTAGAGTTTTGAGAATGTAATTTCTATTTCAAGAAATGAGCAAAACCAATGGAGAAAATCTGTAATACAGAGAAACGTTTATCTTATTGCTTTAAGATACTGATTTATTTTCCTTCTGGAATAAAGCATTTACTTTTTTATGTATGCATTTTGCAAAAGCATAACAGAAGACTGTGGGCAAAATTGTTGATAAGGATTTAAATGTTTTACATTTGAAAGTGTAACACAAGGACAGAATATAAGACAATGCAATTAGTCATCAATGCATATTAGCAATGATGAATAAGCAACACTTGAGAAGTGATCTGGTTATCTAACTGCTTATAAATGCCTATTCAACAACGTACATTTTTATCAACGATTTAAAATTGTACCGTTGTAATTCTGAGTTGTATTTAAATTGATTCATAAATATATTCAGTGTGATTTTGAAAAGCAGTTTTAAATCAGGCAGATTTAGTAGTTAACCTTCTAAACACTAATTAGTAACTATTTATTGGATGCCATACAGTATTTGTGAATACTGATCCTCCCTTTACCTAACCTAACTTTCTCAATCTGACAATGAAGTTTGCAGAAGTCTTTTAGACTTTATTTGTCTTAATTTCTGAAAAGAAGACAAACAATGTGGTGTCCATGTGACAACAGTGATCTACCACCAAGCAGAACAAACTGGAAGACTTTGAAGTGGCAACTTTAATTTCAAATTAGTTTGCCCAGTGCAACGGCACTATTTGCCCTCTAATTTTCAAAACGCTGCTCCAGAAAAACATCCCTGCAGACGGACAGGTTTACAGCCAGCCGATTAAACACAACTTCATCTTTAATGACCAGTAAAACCTTGACTTTACTTGACTCAGTTTAAATCAATACATTTCATTTAAATAGGGAAGAGTGATCTAATTGCTCTCTGTGTAGTGGAAAAGTGTACATTAAAATAAAGCATGACAACTATCTATCCAGTTTGCCAGCTTGTCATTCATCAACCAAATCCAATCAAAATTCCTTTTACCTGCTTGTTATAGACTAAGTTGACTAGTTGAGAAAGAGTGCCCCCCCAAATTATATGACAATTTTTACCATTTCAGTTGTATATACATGCACATCCATATGGCAGAAATTACTAATTTATATATTCTGAGGCGTTAATTTAGGAACTAAGCTTTTAAAAATATGGTGATATATTAAGACCCATTTACCTTCATCTTTGATCACCAACCAGTCAAACTGTGGCTCCAGGTCAAAGTCAGAGAAGAGAAGATGAATGCGGCTGCCCGGTTCAGAGATAATCAACCACACACAGTTCAGGTTGTTCCCATATTCCTCTGGATAGTTCGGGGACAATATAGTCCCTGATGGAGCCGTAAAGTTGAAGAAACATGAGACTACAAACAGAAAGGACAAAAGAAGAAAGGTAGGAAGGAAAGAGGTTAAATTACCCTTTCATTTGGTAAGAATGCCAGCAAAAAGACAAAGACAAAAACATACAATAGATACAGTAGGAAAGAAATAAAAAAAGGATCATGCAAAATAAGGATGAAAAAGAATTACGGGAAAAAATTGAACACAGACCTAAATGTGTCTGTATAAATATATGTAAAAATATGTGTACTTACAAATACAACTGGGCTTATTGCCAGACCATTGGTTATTGTGCTGGCATGTGATGGTCCTCTCTCCCACTAGTTCAAAGGCCGACTGGCAAAAGAAGGTCAACACGTCCCCATGCTGAAAACGATTGCCACTACGGTGACCAAATGCTGGCACCCCAGGATCACCACAGCCTCCCCTTTCGATCTCTGTAATGACAACAACACAGGCCATGTTTATATGCTGATAATTAATGTCAGAATGTGACATAGTGACATTCAGATAAGGGGTTGCCTGTGATTTTGCTTGTGAAGTGTGGTTAAATAGCAATTACATGCTTACATGATGTTTAGATAGTTGGTGAGTGAAAGCTTAACATTTAGTTTGTGGTATTTACATTAATGTAGCTATGCTCCTTCTCACATATATTGCTGGCTGTCCAAGTCGCAAATTTTAAAACTTTGTCACTAAGCTATGACTTTTTAACAACCTTTTTCAGACTTGTGGCTAGGGTTCAAATTAAAGTTGGTGTATCATTGAATGAGTCTGCTGCCCGTTAACAGACTCTACTTATGCTGTCTGAACACAAAGATCATACTTAAAATGTATGAAATAGCTACTTTCTTTGGGAGACAGCTGGCAGGCAGCAGTGCTGGATGTCAACAGGTTGACGGTAAGAACTGACAATTCTTAAAAGAAGGACTAGCAGGAACGTTATTACTGTATTCTGTATTCTGTATGGAGAGGCAAAAGGGCGAACATGCCAAGTCTATTATTTTACATTGCTTTGTTAAGAAATACAACCTATGTCAAATTGATTTTTCCCCCTTCTAACAGCTAATTGTCATCAATGTAATTATAGTGTAATTCAGCTTTAATTGTCAAAGGCAAAACAAATTGTGGAGGCACACATGAAGATGAAAACACACACTGATCCATGCGTAGTCTTGTTAGGAAACCAGCAGGAGGTAAGATACATTGTATAATATATGACTGCTTCCCAAACACGCATGTTATTTTTCTCCTTCTTTCTTTATCTTTCCCTTTTTGTTTGTGCCTGTATTCCTTTCAAATTGTCCTTCTGTCCCACTCTGCTCAATTTTTGTCTTATCGCTCCCGCTCTCTTAATCTGATTCAATACACTGTGCTTTATTGGCATGAGTGTCACATTAGCACCTGCAATCATACTCCATTTATTGTGTCAGTCTTTTTTTAATACCTTTTCCCATAATGGTAGTGTGGTTTTATCCACTGCTCTGACATCCAATTTGACATTCTACCAGATGTCTGTCAGCTTGTAACACATACTCCACCATGCTCCTGGATTTGCTTTGGGCAAATACATCTCAAGGTGAGAAATGTGTGTGTGTGTGTGTGTGTGTGTGTGTGTGTGTGTGTGTGTGTGTGTGTGTGTGTGTGTGCGTGTGTGTTTAAAGTAACAATCTCACTGATGCTTCTGATTCTGCAAAATAATTTTAAAGACATTCAATGCTAATTTTCAGTCCTTTGATGAAGAAAAAATTAAGTACATTATGTACATCGTTACTCTTTAGACAACCAATTGCCATCATACTGAAAACTTGGCTGCAGCATTTTACTGAAAGCTTCAATTATTATAATGGGCAGTGTGTTTTTGAGATATTAACTCTCTTTTTTTTCTCTCCCAACATGAACACACAGTGATTGACAAGTGTAATACAACATTCAAAAGCAACTACAGCACAGCTACACACACACACACACGCGTTGGGTTTTTCTGCTGGGCTGAAAACCCAAGAACTCTCAGGGGGTAACACTGATCAAACTGTGTAACATTATTTGATGTGACAGCAATACATATATACATGCAAGGACACGCACACAAAACACACCACAGGCGGTTGTTCTGCTAGCCTGCTAAACTGAAACTACAAGATCATCTAGAGGTTATTAAATACCATTTGTTTGTTTCTTCTTTTTATTCGTTCTCACATACACATGTACATGTACATATTGTCATATGTGTTGTCGACTTAAAATGTCTTTTGAAGTTGTATGCCGTTTCTGTGGCTACAACGCACTTTGCCAATATCTTTGAGCAGTAACTGACCCAGGACAACAGTGTCAGCAACATCACTGAATCAAACATAGCTAAGCAGAACCAAGAGCACAACCTTCATACCTCTCCCGCTCACCTCCTCTCTCACACTCCCTCAATCTCTTTGAGGCAGTTTATTTCTACTCAATTTGTCATTTTGTCTCCTTCTGTCCCACTCCGTCAATTTCTTGTTGTCCCTCTTCCTCTGTCTTCATGTTTATCAAATTACCTCTCTCCCACTCTACCTGTCTCACTCTTTGTCTCAAGGGAATTCAATTTAGTTCACTTCCATTTAGTTCAATTTAATTTAAGGAGCTGCATTGGCATGGTGGATGCAGTACGTAATCAAATATATATATAATAAAAAATGGATTGTTCTAAATAATAAGTATTTAGAGGTACATCTATTTCTCTCCCTCTCACCTTCACTGACGGTGACACCATCTTTATCTCTCTATCAGTGTCAGCTTTGCTATAATATGAAAAATAACCAAGCAAAACGATCAGCTGATTGACTCATAATTAATTTATCACCTTCCTGAAATGCACCACCGCACACACACTCACATGTTTACACAAGGATAAACAGTTGTGTTCACTATTGAATTAGCCCGTCAGCAACACAATGACTTTCACACTCCATTATGTGAGCGTATATATCTGTGTGTGTGTGTGTGTGTGTGTGTGAGAGAGAGAGAGAGAGAGAGTATGTGTTTCAATAACAAAGAGAAACAATAAAAAGTTCTTGTTGTTACATTCATTGCAAAGAAAAGCATACCTTCATAGACTGCCTTGAAGCCCGCAGAGCCAATTGTATCATCTGACTGTAGGTGGAGCCATATTTGATTGGACAGGCTAACGATGAGGTCAGGGACGCTGGAACCAGTAAGTCTAAACACACACATCCACACAATTACATGCACATTAACACAAACTTTTATTAAGCTTTACTGGTTTATCACTTTCTACTTTTGACTTAAAGAGACTTTAATTATTTACAAATCTAAAATGGCATAAGGATGGTGTGTATCATTGTATGCACACTGTAAAAAGAAAAGTCCATTCCTTGTTTTTCCATGTAGTTGAGTGCACAATAATTACATCAAAACATTGTAAATTGATAAAACAATCCAATATATATAGTGCGTATCTGCACAATAGCGTCCATGTGTTGTGTCCAGTTGCCCCTATTAACTTGTTGCATGTCAATATTACTATATTATAGGCCAGAACACATAAGTGGTGCTTACACATAGAGTACCCTCCGAGTGTCTCCTATCTTCCCTCCATCTCCTACAGTTAGTGTGTCATATCCTCTTTCCAGGTCAAACTCTTCAAATGACAGCTTTATCACCTAAAAAACAAAATGAGAAAACATGTTATGAACACAGATAATAAGGAAAGGTGAGAATACAGATAAATTCAAAAAGAAACAAAACAAAGTGAGGGATTTATTATCAATGTATGCATGAATGGTATCATTCTCGCCCCTCGCCCCCCCCAACAAAATCCAGCAATAGAAAATAATGATTATATTGCTGGAGAATTGTAAAAGGCTTGTATTAAAATGGGCGTTTTGTTTCGCAAAATACTGCATCTTGAGCAGTGAAAGTGCTATATGATGTTAGAAACTGCATGTTAATAACAATAAATTAATAGTAGCATTCTGTAAACAAAAAAAGACAATTTTTTGGATATACTGGCAGCCTCTGCCAACCTTATGACAACTGTAATTAAGTCTGACTTCATGCCATTAAGTAATATTAAATTACAGCAAAGAAGAAAATCTTTTTACAGCAGAAAATATGAAGCATGCTTCTATTATGCCAGCCCTTTAGTTTTTTATTTCTTCACAATTACCTTCATGAGTAAAACATTGCTGCACTAACAGTCTCTATAGTATTATATTTTTTTAATAGGTTGTTAAATGTGCATTTGCAAAATAAACATAAAAAATGTATTTAGAACTGAAGAAACTGATAGCATCATCAAAGCCAGGAATTCTGGGGGACCCCTAATGTGCCAGAATGTGAATTAAATCATGCAATTGGGAAATCACACAATGTATCTGTTTATTTAAAAATAATTAGTTGAAAGAGCTAAAAAGTTGATGGAGGAAGGAGCAGTGTTTAATTTAGTGGAAGGAAATATTTTGTTCTAAAACGTGCGCGTACGAAGGATAAAACCCGCTTGAGAGAGAGACAACCAGTGTCTCTATCTTATTTAAACCTATAGTGTGCAACGATTTTTAAATAATGAACATGACGACAGAAACTACACACTATAGCTTTAATTAAAGCTGGTATGCCAAAGGTTGGTACAACAATTCATTTGACATATTAATATTTCCAAATAATCCATCTTTAATGAATGGGAGCAGAAAGAAAGAACAAAACTCTAAAACTAAAAGCTCCCTTGCTTTTATTTAGCAGCATCCTCCTTTACATTCATAGTTACACAAATCACTTCTGGGAGCTAAGCACGCTGCAAACACACCCTTCTGCTATTGAACACTGAGAAATTGGGTATTTAATGCCTTACTTGCAGGCACGTACATGGCTGTAGTTGCATGCTTACAGTACTCGATCATCAATCTACTTCGCGCTCTAAAATGCAGTAAAACTGTTTTTCTATTATTTTCTGCCTGTCCATTATTTACTAGCTGTAGATCATTTACCTGACAGAATGGGAGATGACAGATTTCAACTGTTTTCCAAAAACCTCTAAGAGAAAAGAGCTGGTCTCAATCAGTGAGTTTCTGGTGTATTAGAGGACTAACATAAAACAATGAACATCTGATGCTGGTTTAGAATTCATTTCATGGCAAATCACACTACAGTGAAGAAAGACCTTATGTGGTAAGGATGTAAAAACGATTTTAACATGCAGAATCACCTATGCATAGCTAACCCTGTATTTATTCATGTCTGAAAGTATCCATGCACATATTGAACATAGACAGACACATACACACACACACACACACACACACACACACATACACGCACACAGTCTAAAACAGTGCAAACTGATATGCAAACAAGGTAATATTTAAGAGAAAAAAATGCAGCTGAATAAATATGAGACTCACACTTGTAGAAAGCATTTTACTATATTATTATATAAATGTTGCAGCCTCTGGCAATGTTACAGTAAGTCTTTCCAAAATGGCTAGAAATAATGGGAGAAAGATGCAAAACAACGTTGTGAGGTATTAACTCCTGGGTGACAAATCACAGGGAGCATTAATAAACCATTGTACTTTATTTGTTGCTGTGTTCTTGTTTCATATTTTCACCTCTACCTGAAGGTTCATAAGAACACGTTTGTTTCTGTCAATTTTTAAAGATGCATCATCATCCCTGTCAAAATCTTCAGATGTTGATTATATTATTTTGATGACACAATATTTAATCACATACAACTGGCGGATAGAGAAACTATTTCTTGGTTGTCAAACATCATTCAAACTATTAGTTTGATAATTACTTTAATACTGCCAATAGGTTACTGTATGCACAGAAATGCACATTTACAGGCATACACAAATTCAGTCAAGCTGAGACAAATGCATGCTTTCTTTCTGCTACAGCCTACACATCGTGTTTGTAAATTACATCAATTCAAATCAGTACCCAAAAGGGGAAGCTTATAAAGCTGTACTGCTAATTTCAGTTTGTTGGTAAGAGCTAATTAGTTAGTCAGCTGTAGCAAACTAGAAAGCAAAAAAAAATTCCTCAATACCACTACTAACACAAAACTGTCCCTCCTTGGTTTGTACACGACAGACACCAGCACTGTAGTTGTAATGTTGCATTTCTGTGGCCCCATCTCATAACTGCAAACATGGATGACTATTTCAATAAGGCACATGAAACATAACAATGAAACCAAGGTCAGTAAATGATGATCAGGTGTTGTTGTTGCAGGCTGAATCCATGTTTGTGTGGGAGCAGTGAAGGCTGTTGTTAAGATTGTACAGCAGAAGCAAATTGTTATCATAAAGAAAGGGAGTGAAGCAGAACACAGTCAGAAACAGACTATATGCACATCCGTGCATGTTTTTTGTGAGTGTTTGTATGTGTATAGGAGGTGGTTTTCAGGGGCATCTGTCTTTACAGCCGAAGCACAATCATGCTTTGGCACACCTGTTTCACTGTATGTGTGAGCGCAGTTTGGCTATGGTTCTGTGCCCACATTCCTTCTTTATTTATAAGTGTGTGTTTATGTGTTTGTCTGTCTAGACAGTCAAGACAGATTACATAGTAGCAGCAGACTTAAAGGAAGGAACTGAAGCGTTATCACACTAAGGTCATTAGCAAGAAGTTCAGCGCTGTTCAATAGATCCAAATGGGCCCATTTAGAAAGAAATTAGGAGCAGCCTGCAACCCCAAACTACATTAGATTAGCTTCTTTATTTTCTAAAGCAAAAAAAGAAACTAACAAAGAAAGGAAGAAAAGAATCAAACCACAAAAGAAAGAAAACAAGACAGAAAGTGTAATCTAGGCCTTCAACTAAATCAAACAGTGTTGACAGTACACACAATTTGCCTTCAATTTGATGACTACAGCTTTGTATAATTTCTTTGAATTCCACCACATTTACAAGTTCCTGCAGTACTTACTAGTATTTTGGGAGAGAGCTTCTCATGTTCAAATTTGGACGGTACAGGAAAAAGCAGTGTTTCTGTTTAAAGGTGGTTGTTCTTTGAAGGGATAAGTGAAGCGTTAACACTTTGAGGTCATTAGCAAGCAGCTGAGCAGCTAAGAGCAGCTCAATAGGCAATTTAAACATTCTTAAGAGAACTGTGCCACCCAAACCTACAGTGAAATACCTTCAGTCAGTCAGCCAGTAAAGTTGTAGTGATGTGAATTTTAGAGTCTCCTCAGGGCACGATCATAGCCTGGTGAGAAACTGATAGTAAAACTTCTCCTACTCTGATTCACAACTCAAACAATCTAAGACATACAGTATTTTGCTGGTCAGTGTCAGTCAACCAAGCCTTATAAACATGTAATACAGTGTACACTGTACCCAATTACTTTATCTTTAGCAGTGCGATAATATAACTAAATGCCCACCCTGAGATGCCCCTTCTATTGCCCCAGAAAAAAAATTTGAAATTGAAAAACTATACTATGCTTGCCGATCTTGCCCTTGCTGTTTTGACCTTACATCAAATTAGTGCAAGAGAACACACAGCCGTAATTGGGTGGACTAGTTCTTAAATTCCCTTGTTGAGGCTGAAGCAGTGCTGAGTCACTGCCGAGCAGAAAAAGCGGGAAGAAATTATCACATGAATATAAATCCATAAACCAATCTACATGCTATGCACTTATTTGCACTTGCGTCCTTTGGTCAGAGGGTACCCTGCCTACCATACTTACTATGCTGTCAGGCAGCCCTAGAGTTCCTTAAAACAAGATTTGTTCTGTTAAAACGTCAACACTGCAAACGCCTAATGAATTACGTTCAGTCAGCCATTTCAACTACAGAATAAGCTGAGGTGACCCCTGCCAAGGGTAGTGCACATGGGTATAAGTTTCATTTCAATCTTGGTGGCAGTACCTCCAGCCTCCTTATTATCATTGCACTCAACAAACAGCCTATTTTCCTCACATCACACAATAATTTCTGACAGAACACAAACCAGTCAATATTTTTTCAATCTGGATTTGATCGACCTTTTAACTAATCCACTGTAAATGTAGCAATTATTGCAAAAGGAAATTTCTCTTGAATAAAGTTAAGACATTTACCTACAGTCGTACAGCTTTTGAGGCATGACATAATATTGTGCTTGTATATTAGTTTCCAATAAAATAGCATTTTTACAATTTGACTCACTTGAATTAAAAGTTGTCAGTGTGTGTGTGTGTGTGTGTGTGTGTGTGTGTGTGTGTGTGTGTGTGTGTGTGTGTGTGTGTGTGTGTGTGTGTACCAATGACCACAAAAATTTAAATAAAAATGTCAGTGCTATACAGGGTCTTAACAGGGATGGGTTCAGGGTTGACAAACTCAATTCTGCTGCAGGCCCAATGGGGAAACAGGTTTAAGTGAGGTGTTTTTTTTTACATAAATAGTGTGCCCACTGAAGCTTTTTCATTTCTACCCTGAGTCAAAAATAAACTGTTGAAAAAAAAGTTTAAACTATGTACTGAGGTGACCCCCTTGTCAGAAGTAGGACAGAGCTGTCCTGAAAGCAGAGTGTAAGAGAATTCCTTTGCTGAGATTATGCAGCTATGTTAAGTCATTGGTAGGGTAGCACATTATTGACAAAATGTGATCTTGATTATTAATATTACGTTATCAATATTCATAAACATATGTAAAATTACAAAAGTTACAGGAAAACGCATAAAAATGGATTCTTTAACACATTAAACAAGTTTTCTTACAACACAAGGTTTATTTCAACTGACAGTCATTTTGGACTGGTACAACATGAAAAAATAAATAACGACCATGTCTACAGAACAGGACATGTTTTACTGGTTGGCCAGAATAAAATAAATAAATAAAGACAACAGGACACTTAGGATGCTTTTCTTTCGTTTCTCTGATTCGTTCAATTTTGTTGTCTGTATGAATTTCTTCACTTACTCTGTCACTCTGTTGAAATACGCACACACGTGGTATGCTCCATAGGGTTTGTCACATGGTGGATCTGTGTGCTGGTGCACTGACATGTGCAAGTGGCACAGTAACTGGCCAATGAAACAAGATCATTATAGCATTTTAAGTTGGCTCTAAATCAAACACAACTAAGCCACACAGCCAACAGACTGGACACAGCACTCTACAAAATAAATAAAATATTGCATATTCGATATAATGTTGAAATAATGATATTGAGTCTATATGTCTTGCAGCCCTAGTCATTGGTGAGCTGCCACAATTGCAGTTTGGGTGCTTTTTTCAATAGATTACTTTTAGCCTGTGATTCAAATAAATAAGTATAGCATAACCTGAAACCCTGTTTGAGGACACCATCCACAGCACACCTTTCATGCCTGGGAAAGTTATTTTTTAAAAGTTAATCAGTTACAGAAAACAAACTGCCTGTAATCAATTATTTATGAGATCAAATTTCTTTTTTTTTCATTTCTTTAGAGCATTTAATTGACAATCTAACCACAATTTTATAAGCACTTTTCTGCTCACTGCAGCTTAAGAAAGTATTATAAATCAGCTTTACGGTGCGCTGCATCTCGCTACTACAGTGAATGTCACAATGGATACACACCGTGCAGCTGGGCAAAAACTGCAGCAGGTTGCAGACCAAACCACTGCTTGTGGTTTCTTATCTAAGTTCAATTAATTTACATCAGCAGTGTAGAGATTCTACAACACAATTGAGCAGCACACAGAGGTAACTGCTGCAGCCAAGGTCCAAGTCCAAAGCTACAGCCCCATGCATTCCAGCTTGTAGTTTACAGTAGCTGTAAGGCCAGCTTAGCTGATAGTTATTTATTCAGTGATAAAATGTTTCAGAAGTTTTGTCTGTTATACTAATTATTATGTGAGGGGTTCCCATGGTTTATCGCCAGCCTGAAATAAATAAATTGAGGCTTAAATTTGCTGCTCTGTGTATAAGGGTCTGAAGCATCTATTCATTGCTTTTCTTTACGTGTTTATTGTTTTTCAGGGTCTCAAGGGCTAGGGTCTGTTCAACTATGCACTGACCAGAGGCCAAAGAGAGACCTAGACAGATGACTGGACAACCACAGCACTAACAGATTAATTACCCATTAACAGTCTACCTGACCTGAATGTCTTCGGACTGTGTGAGAAAAAAAGAAAAAGAGAAGGAATAACTGAATTACTTGAGGTCTGGCAACAAGAGACTCATTTCCCAGGTTATTATATCTGCACTGTAATAAAATTGTTTCAAAACACAGTAGATGGTGCAGCATGTGTGGTGATTTCTACATCTTGGGTTTATATGTCGATGTTATTTAGCCTGGTTATTGTGTAATAGTTTTATATGCTATGACAAGTGAGTTTCCAAGTGTGACAAATAAGGTATCTGTCAATATGAAAATAGACTGGCGAGGATTCTAGCCTGTTGGCTGTACCCTGAAAGTACCCAGATGTGCCATGTTTACGTGTTGCAGTCCTACCCCGAGGTGACCTTTGTTTTAAGTGGAAAGAAAGCAAATAGCTGTTGTCTGGTAAACTAACTCCCTCGTCAAGATGTTACAGCACCTTTGAGTGCTGGACTGTTGGCTGGACAGTTTAGCAAAATAAACTATATAATATGTTTAAGCAACAGCTGTGTTTTACAGCTCTAAAATAAACACTTTTTAATAACCATTACCAATAAATGGTTAAATGATAATTAAATAAACTTAATTAAGAGTTAATAGTTATGTTACTGAAAACAATATAAAAAGAATTAACAGTGCTGTCAAACGATTAAAACATTTAATTGCGATTAATCGAAAGTGGATCGGCTTGCTTTGTGCAAATGCTATTTTATTGAAAACTACATTAGCATATAGCCTACTGTAGTGTTCAATTTCACACGTAACATTCTCACTTTGAGCAGTCGTTCACACTTGGAGCAAATAATCTCTCACACGGTCCATCAATCAAAGGGTGGATAAAAAATACTTTGACGAGGGGGCGGAGAATTCGCATCAGCTGTGAGCTTGGCCATCAAGTTGTATTTCAGACTGGACGTGCTTAAATGATCGCTCAGTCGACAAAACACACAGATGACTTTGGTCTTGTCATTGGAACCATTTGGTAACTTTTAAAAAGTAAACTTTCCATCCAAAATCTGGCATCTATTTTGGCGTCTCGCGCTCGCCATCCTCTCAAACACCCAAACAAGTGTGTGTGGCGCTACTGTTGTTTTGGTTTTGTGTTTAGCTAGATCTGGTGTGGTGTTGTAGTTTTTCTAGCATTACTAGTTGTTGCCATAGCATGTGAAAAAAACTACAAAGTTTGCTAGGCCAAAAAGAACGTTAATCTTGCAATAAAAAAATGTGCCCGTTAAAATGGGTTTAACTGACAGCACTAATAATTAATCATGTTTACCAATTGCTATAATTTATGTTATCTGAATAGTTCATGTTGCACACATAACATCTGTAAACCTTGAAGAAATCATGTGTAAATGCTCATTAAAGATTGTTTGGTTGGCTATTATGAACTTGCAACTGATAATTATGAAACCTTGTTAATGGTTAATAAATACTTTGTTAAGCATCTAAAATGATTATTTAAACAGCTATTATCAGTGAACTCTAGATACTAGTGTCAAATTAATGTTTCTTGATGCTTATTAATCAATAACTAATTATTATAAGCATTAGTTGCAACTTTTAGTAGCATCCAAATAAGGTTTATAAATGGTTTACAAAACATTTATTATCAATTGACAAAGTATTAACTATATATCTACATGTATGAACTAATTATTTTATATTACACTAAAATAACGATATAATTATATGGTATATGATATAAATTATGGTATTTATATGCTTAGAATTAGTAAATATTATAAATCATCATGCCACTGTTTGTTAACAGTAAAATAACAAGTGAAGTTCAATAAGCTATCTATTTACTTGATGGTTACTATAACTTTAATTTATGTATTACCAACATTACAAGAGGCCAGTGGACAACAACAGTGTGATCTTGGAGCATTCATGTATTACTGTGGACAGCCTCTTTTCGTAGAGAGGTGTAATGTTCAGAGCTGAGAACCAAAGACAGAGCTAATACAGTGAATTATGGTCAGTCAGACTGCCAAATTACAGTCAAAAGCCACAAAAACCTTGAATTGTGATAATGTGCTAATTAGATAGCTACTGGTGAATGTCCTTCCTTCCATTAGCACTGACACTGATGGTTATTTACACTGCACTTTACGGATGCATTTTGCTAAGTCTGTGTGATCAAGTGATCACTGGGCTATACGGCCTGCATATTGTATAATTTGTACTGAATCAGAAATGACATTGTATCCCTGTGGCATCGATAAAAGAAAGTCCTACCACAACAACAATATATACAGGGTAAGAGCATATACAGAAGGCAGTAGGCTATCTGAAGCGTGTAGTAACACTAAGTAAAACTTCAAAAGTTCAAAGGACACATTCAGTTGAAAAGTTCCCATAACATTGAAAGAAAACTATGGTTTATTACAACATTTTATTGTGCTGTGCTTTTTAAAGAATTCTTGAAATATCCAAAGGTGGCAAGTTAGCTAAAAATCGGCCCAACATTCAGATAATTCCACAGCCCATAACAGTTTGCAGACTGAGCTCCGAGTTCACCTAAACCTACTGTAGTAGTGTGCACAGTTATTCTGTCCATTGATGAATAATTAACAACATTTTTGATGCACTCATTCTTACTTTGACCTCCAAATGGTGGACACTAATATTCAGTTGGTTGGCATACAACAACCATCTGTCTGCAAGTGTTTGTTGCCCTGTTGACACTGTTTATGCACATGCACATTTTAAAAGTATCATTTTAGCACCGGTATCAGAAAAAAAAAGAAATGATACCCAACCCTAGTAATAAGCCATTTTTTTCCTTTAATTTCAGTCTATAAATACCAAACTTCAAACATAACCTTGTTTTTTCCATTGAATATTGGGTATTATGATTTCATCCATCCAGCTTAAGCAATTGTGCAGACGTTGTAAAATGAGACTGCATTCAATTTTATCAACTACTCAATTTTTGTATGAAGTAAAATTTAACAGAATCTGATAGAATCTCACAGAATGTGTCCTGCCAACACTAAAGTGATGATGATGATCCATGCATGAAAATGATCCAACATCCAATACCATAATAACACATTCTCAAACACACACACACACACACACACACACACATACACACACACTAATATGTATTCATTAGGAAAAAGACAGCAATGATTGGAGGCCTATTGGGCATGTGTGACGATGCGGTTAAGGGTGTATGTGTGTGAGCAGTCAGGCATGGTTCAGACTTAAACGAAATAATTATCTGTTTCATACTGATGAATCACATGACTGACAGACTCACAATAAAACACACACACACACACACACACTCTCACACACACACACACACACACACACACACAAGTGCCTTTTTAGCTGCGCCCAGAGTTTTTCTTCACTACTACCTGAAAGTTGACAGTTTACCCTACCACATGTTTTTCACAACCTCTGGCAGTTAGCAATTAAGTTGGCAGACAGAAAACACACAGTCAATATTCATGAAATCAAACACAACCAGGTGCCTGTTCACAAACTAACATTTTACCGACTGACTGTCAGACAATTACAAACTATATTGATTGTGCTGCTTTTGTTCAGAACTTAACAGAATGACAACAGATACACAAGCAACCAGCATTACTTATTGGCTATTGGAACTTGTGCAGGTACACCTACACAAAGAAGGACAAAAAGACACGCATATTTCGATAAAAACATTCATCTTTGTCTCAATTTTGTCTAACATGTTATTGATGAAAGAAGTCATCTGGAATAATAGTCAGTCAGAGGCTGAGCAAGAAAGAGAGGGAATAAAAGAGAGAAGACAAAGAGTCTGAAATGGAATCTAAAAAAAAGAAAGGTCTACAGAAAGATGACTGTTATTCATCTTTATTTTATGCTTATTTACTCTGTCTAAATATCTTGTTCACTCCCTGAATCTCTGCACTTTCTTTCTAACCAACCACAAAAAGCACATATTTTTTTATTTCTGGGGAACTTACACTGAGGATTTTAAGTGGTGTGTTTAATCATCTATCTCATTGCCTGTTTATACAAATTAAATCATATGTTTTACTTAAAGAAGATGTGCTGCTTGTAAAAAAGGTTAACAAAAATAAAGTAAGGGGCCTTTAAGCAAGGTGTCCATTAAATGAGTTGATTGCTGAGAGAAAACAAAGAACTATCTGATCATGCTAAAATGACTTCAACAATTGAGGCTCAGTTGAGGTCATTGAGATAGAACTGACCCCTATAGGCAGCAACGATATTCCTAGACATAGATGCAGCTTATTCAAGAACTCATCTTGGATTAACTTTATTGTTAATTTTTAAATATTAGGACACCTGGATTGAAACTGGAATGAGGAAAGTGGTAAACATAACCAACATGCCTGAGTCTGATGTGAGCTCCACATTTTAGAGAAAGTCTACAGAATCAGATCAAAGCTCATTTTTAAAACCCAGTGGTGAAAACTAATGCAAGCATAAAACTAGCCATGACTGGAAGTTATAACTGGAAATGTGTGGCTATCAACATTACAATGAAACCAATCTCTAGAAATACACAATAGATTAGTCAAATCTACAAGTGAACGGCGATGTTTAGCTGAAATATTGTGCTTTATTTATTTCTTTATTTATTCATAACATTAAATTAGCAAGGTTGAAATAATATTATCCAAGTCATTGTTTGTGGTTGCCATCTTCTCAATAAAGAGAGTAAGCTGCCGTGCACAGGCATTGTACTTGAAGCGCACTCTGCCTTCACACACCTCAGTGAAATTGTTATCTTATAAATTGCCACCTGGTTTAAAGCACACTATTACTGGCAAAAAGGAATGCCAATATCCACACATTGATCTGAAAATAACCTTTAGCATTTGCTTTATAAAATATAATTAATGTATATTTGTGTAGACTTTTGTAGCAATTTTTCTTACATTGGAAAACCTCTGTGTGAACCATGAACGAAAATGTGAATGTGTAGCATCATGACACGCTGGATTACTGTACCTATTACTGTAAGTGGTGGAAAAAATGAGGATTGCACAATATGCATTATGTTTTTAAATGGGGGTAACTATGAAAGCGAAACAATTGTTCAACATATACAGTATATCGTATACAGTGAACTGATGCCTTAGTATAGTAGATGGATTGGACTTTTTTATTCAGTGCGTCATTAATTTAGATTCTATTCAATTTTACTTCAGTCTAGTCTAGTCTATAACTGTCTTTATGCTCTTGTTTGCCTCTGTCCTTGTCTCTCCCTCTGTGTATGTAGATAGTGACATTCTGCAAATGCCAGCAGCTGTAGTAGCTGATAATCTGTCATTATAGCAAATTCTTAAAGTGCTCTCAAACCTCAAACGTTTTAAACACACACACACACACACACACACACACACACACACACACACACACACACACACACAGTACACAGAAGAGATAAAATACATTCCATCTGTCATAAGCTAAGGCTATGTGAATCTATTATACTTTATTGTATCGGATTCTATTTTAAACCCCAAGCAACACACACACACTCACACACACACACACACACACACACACACACACACACACACACACACTCACTTACACACACACTGATTCTTGCTAGACAAATAGATACTGGTGAATAGGTAGATCTTTTCAATGGCTGGAAAGATGATGTCCCTTCCAAAAAAAATGTCTTAAGACATAGAACAGTCAAATCTGCTAGAAGCTTTTTTGGAGAAAAAAAATCTCAAAGTGAAAAATGTTGTGGCCGGTTAGCTCAGTTGGTAGAGCAGGCACACATATATACAGGTTTACTTCTTGACGCAGTGGCCGCAGGTTCAACTCTGACCTGCTGCCCTTTTCTGCATGTCATTCCCTCTCTTTCTTCCCTTTTGTGTCTTCATCTGTCCTGAGGAAATAAAGGCCTAAAATGCCCAAAAAAATTATCTTTAGAAAGTGAAAAATGCTTTCTCATAATACAAAGACGAGGCATGAGACTCTCACGGATAGGTGAATGAGCTTAATCTACACAGACATACACTAACACTTGGGTGAAACTTTGTTACAGCTTTATGTTGTCATTTCTCTCTATTAGGGTCAGAGAGAAACAGAGGTGAGAACAAAACGCTCATTTATCTCTCTCCCTTTTCTCGCTCTCTCTACTCAATATTATCTCACCATTTCCCCATCCTACCCCCTCAGAGGCTCAGAGGTGAGTAGACTCCATTTCCATCCATCTTTAGAGAAAACTTCAATGCCACATGTCAAATACCTGCTTGGACATTCAGTCGTTTTTCCTTTTCTCTTTTCCTGGCGCTCGCATTTTAATAGTGAAGTAGCTAGCTGAACAATCAGCCCAATTTTTCTCCTATATATTTTCACTCTCTCTTTTTCTCTGTATTTTAAAATGGGCTCAGTGCCATCTTGCATTCTTTTTGCATTTCCATCTCTCTGCTCTCACCATCTTCAAAACTTAACATTTTAGACTAATCTAAGTGAAAGAAGGAAAGAAGATGAGAGAAGGATGAAGTAGCCAAGAAGAAAGCAGAGTAGACGAGGAAGAGATGTGAGAAGAGAGAAGTAAAGAGTAAGGAGCAGAGATATAAAAAAAATAGTTTAGAGTAGAAAGTACAAGAGCTGGGAAAGGGGAGAAGAAGTGAAGACTGCGATGACAGAAGATAATACCACAAAAGAAGAGAGACTTAATATGTTGTACTGCAGGTATATGAATTATTCATATCTATACAACAATGACTCAACAACAAAGTTGCCTTCACAAAATTGGGAAGGTGTGGTGACCATGAGCTTAGTAATGGAAACAGAATTCTGTCAAAAATCAGGAAAACAACACTAACAGCCCTTCAACCTTCTTAACACTGGACCACATTAGTCCATATCTGTGTATATTGTGTCATAGTTTCTAGTCTGGCTTAGAACTCTTGTACGGAAAGTCATGGTCTGATGTTGCGCCCCGCCTGACACAATCCACTTAATTCTTTAATCTCTATTTGCTACAGGAAAGGCTCTGTATGCATTAATGTAATGTTTCAGACAACATTCATGCATTTACATACACTCACACCTTCAGAAAATCTTCCAAAAAATAACATATTTGTCATATTTATCTTTAATCTTCAAAAGAGAGTTGACAGGTATCCACTCTCTTGCAGTCACTATATATATATATATATATATATATATATATATATATATATATATATATATATATATATATATATATATATATATATATATATATATATATATATATATATATATATATTTTAAATAAATTGCCAATATTGAACATTATTTGCCAATTCAATTTAAAAATAAGTGGAGAACACAGACTGGGTAATATATAACACAAAAAAGAGAACAATGCTTACCTCAATACATTCATAGTTTAAAAGTTTTTTTCACTCGTCAGATTATAATGACTTATTTGATCGAAATGCCTGGTGAAATAAAGAGGGAAAACAATAATGAAAATCAGCTCACCTTCTCAGAGTCCATTGCAGTGATGACCCACACACAGTGTGCATTGTTCTCATACTGAACAGGGTAGTTAGGAGAAGTTATGACCCCTTTGGGACCCCTTAGATTGCTGCCACAGGTACGAGCTACAGAAGAAGAAAGCAAAAGAGACAGACAGAACGACAGAGGTTTAAAAAAAGATGAATGTGGTCATTAAAATTACACTCGCAGATTACAAAAGGCCTCTTACCCTTACAAAGAGAAATAACAGAAAGAGTGACACAGACACACACACACACACACGCGCATGCACGCAGGCACGTACGTACGCACGCACAAACGCCCACACACACACACACACAAAGTTATCTCATTGTCATATTTGTTGTTAAATATATGTTAAATGATCAATGCAACACTTAAGAAATCAAAGACTTTTAAAATGTCCTGCATTCCTTTTCCATGTCTTCCTTTCACAGCATTTCACTGCTTGAGAGATTAAACTGATAACTCATTTTACTTCTACGTAGGCACTTTGATTCGTCTAATCAATCAACAATTTTAATAAACTTGTAAGTTTTTCTTCCATTTTACTAATATTTTTACAGATCATCAGTAAACACTGAAACCTTTAACTGGTCATTCATCAGTCAACGATGAAACACTTCTCTCTACGAGTAGCCTATCTCAAAGTGTTTCTGCATTATCAAATGAGGTTTTCCATAATTGTATTCATCATCCCTCTCACTTAATACAATATTGATACAAATAAAAATGTTACCTTTATTATTAAACTACTAAAAATGAAGGTGAATGCTGCACCTGATATACCTAATAGAATTGGTCATTTTAAAACACTGAGACAACTGCTGCTGGTAGCCGGCGTCCCCTTAGCTCTGTAGCGGCAAAAAACAACCACCAACTGTTGCTCGGATTTTATCGCTTAATCATAACAAACTGTTCATGTTACAGCGCTTTACTATTTAAGGTATATAATATGTTGTCTACTCTATTGGGGTAGTAGTATTGACACTTTGAGGGGGGATACATATTATATAAATAATTCAGCAGAGGCAGGGATATAAAGCCCAGAAAGGGGGAAATCCCATCCATATCCGCCGAAATCGCACTGTTTGGGGGTCTATGTAAAGCATGACTGACTACATTTTTAGAGCAAATCATCCAATTGCTGTCCAATTTTACTATGTAATGAAATACTATCTAACAATATAACTTTTAAGAAATAGATATGTATTAGGTAAAGATTGGTATTTATTTCTAAACATTTGACCCCAAACTCTGCTGCTAAAACCTTTAATACTTTTGCTCATGAAGAGCCTGCAGATCCCCATTATGCAACATTAACAAAATTTGTTTATAATATCCTTCCAAGTGCTCTGTTTTACCCATATTGATTTTGTCCTGTGTGATACTCAAGGTAATATTTCTTGCTTCAGTACCTTATAAAGTCATCAATGTGTTATTTCCTTTAGGAGATATTTGGCTAAAAAGTGTATTGTGTCAAAAGTACAATTAAAAAACCCCCTCTCTGTCGAGAATAGAAATATTAAAAGGCTTACTTGACATTTTCAGTCAGTTTTAGTTAACCAGCACTGTCACCATTGCAGAGGAAGTTTGATCTGATCATATATTTGCCCTTTATCTTTCATAATGCCTTTGCTGGAGGCCATCAGTGCCATTAGAGGAAGGGAAGGCCAATGGCATAGAGGCAAAAACAAGAAAGGACATGAGAATAAAACAGATCAATAGTGGGGGTGACAAGAAAAATGGGTGGAAATAATAAAGTAAAAAAGTTTGCAAATACATACAGGTTGAGAGACAAAGTAGAGAGATGTGAGGGAGAGAGGTTAGAAAGACACAAAGAGAAAGTATAGAGGGTGAAAGATAATCATGTGAAGAGAAAAGAAATTGAAGGAGGAAGGGCACGAGGCAGGAGAAGAGACAGAGGCACAGAAAATACCACGAGAGAGAGAGAGGGAGAGAGGGAGAGAGGGAGAGAAGGAGGACCTCAGATGACTGATCTGCCTGTTAATTAGAAAAGAGAGCTGAAACACACTGTGTTACACCCAGGGATACACACACGTGCACACGGATACACAGAAACACATTCATGGGGAATCATCGCAGAGACCAGCTTCTAATTAACATTAAAGTCTCAGTAGAGAATGAGAGAGGCTCATGGGTTTAAATCCCAGGAGAGTGATCCCACCAGATAACACAATACACCAGAGCTACAGTATAGGATTTTTTTAACCTTTGCCTGGCTGTTGGTGCGTAACAGCCTATTTTCTTTATCTCTCTTTCTTTCTTTTGGTTGCTCTCTCTTTTTCACTTGTTGTATTCCTCTCCATAATAACAGATGTTTGTTTTTTTAATTAAAAATATCAGTACATGGTCAACCAATATCCAGCTGACGCTTTGTTTTGCCATTTTGTAGTACTTAAAATTCACTTTTTGAATGTAGTTTTTTTTGTAGCAAATATCATACATATTTTCTGTATCTGCTTTTACCACTTCATTGAAGGAATATGAAATGTAATGCATACTGAATGAAATCCAACACCCACTGTATATGTGTTGCTGCACAATTTAAATGAAAACATTCAACTGTAGATGTGTTGTATATCATTTTAAACACGTTTTTCTAGTTTATTTCAGAGATTACTGCCTTTTACTAAACACTCACACTCTATTCACTCGATAACATTGTCTTCAGTATTAGTGTATAGTTTTTGCTGAAAACAGCTGCCGAGGGCAGGGTGTCAATAGCTAGGATTAGATACAACACAACCATAACATGTGGTTGAGTCAGAAATTCAAAAAAGGCAAGGAGGCTCCAGTCCACAGAACTAAAACTTGGATAATAATATTCTGTGACTTAGGCACAGACAGCAATGCTTCTAAATTAAATACTACTAGATGCATTTGATTCAGTGGCAACAAATAGGGTATATAAGAAGCCACTTATCCCACAGGAAATTGGCTTGCTCAATTCATATAATATTGTTTTTCTTAAATGTTATTGTATTACTCTGAGACAGTGTTGTCAGTAATATTTTAATAAACAAATTGATTGCAAACCGAAAAGAAATCCTTTATTTCTGATTTACTGCAACAGCAATCTATCTAACAATCATTGTTCAAGGTCACCTGACAAAAAAAGCATAATTATTCAATGAAAATATGAACAGTGAAAAGAACCGTCAACATAGGCTTTGCGAGTTTTGTGAAAATAATATCCACGTCCTTCCATCTCTCTCATTGTCTCACTAAGCCTTCATCTGTCTCTTGAGAAGAGTAGACAGTATCATGAAGTCAGGATGGTTCCTGCAGTCACAGACAGACATGTAGCCACAAAACAGGCACACACTTACACTATAATACGATGTGACAGGGACCCTATAGTGTGTGTCTGAGCACAGGGACTGTCTGTCCGTCAAACACACACACACAGCTCAAGGCAAATACTGCTGCAGCTATGAGGTGTGTGTGACATTGTCCTTTGGACACTTGCTGTCAATGTAAGTGTGTGTTGTGTGAACGCGCAGTTGGGTGTGTATGCTGTCTTTTTATTGTGGAGCAATAAACCCAACAGGGTATTGTCAGTAAACATGTGGGCAGTGAGAAGCCCTGCATCATTGCTCTGCCACTCACACAGTTATTTATTTAGTCACTCAGCCATTCAGTCAGAAAGTAAAAAAGGTTCTGTGATAGTATAGCGTCTGCATTAGCAAATACCACTAAAATAACATACCTAGACTCTTGTTAACTTTTTACAGAGAAAGCATCCTGGCTGGAAACATTACAAACTGGCATGGGATGTGTACAGCCCAGGACAGGAGGGCTATGCAGCGGAAGATTAAAACCGCCTAGAACATCAATGGTTCTAATCTATCAAGCATTAGTGACATTGGTGAGACAAGGTGCTGCGCAGAGCCCAAAGGATATTAAAAGACAATACCCAGCAACAGCCTGTTCACCTTGCCTCATCTGGCAAGTGATACAGAAGTGTCTGCTGCTGTACCACCAGACTACAGAGCAGCTTCTTTCCTCAGGCTGAGACTCCCCAACAAAACCTCATCCTCCGTGCTCCACCATGAAAACATTTTTTTTGGGGTTTTCTTGTGTAGTATAAAGGGACATTTAAAGGGCATTTCATTGTGCAACCCTGTGTTGTACAATGACAATAACCTTGAACCTTAAACTATAGTATGTGGTTGGTGTCTCCCATTTAGTCTACATAACATGTCATAGCATGTTACCATTTTATGTACAACTGTTCATTTATCATGCAGACTGAAACTCAACTTCTAATAAATCAGAAAACAAATACACAAATAAATACAAAATCTAATGTATATAGCCTATGTCATCATTAAAAAAAAATAAAACATATAGTTTAATGAAACACTTTACAAATGGGTACTGGAATTGCATTAGATTGTCCCAGCCTGTCCTCACCCAGAAAACGACCGTATGGGTCTATTATGAAAGCAGTAGACTCACAAATACATTTGTTGTTAGGTGGAAACCTCTCGTGGTTGTTGTAATTATCGTGACAGCAAACAAGGAAGTGATGTGAAGCGTAAGACGCAGGTTGGAAAATGTTTTGGGCAGAGATTTAAAAGTTTAGAACCAGGCTAGCATTGCAGCATTAAAAAGTGACTTTTTGTATAAAATCTCAGCAGCAGCAGCTATACAGAGAATGAGAGACATTTAGCATGAATCAGGGCAAAGTTATTCATATTATTATGCAGCCCTGTCTCATTTTGTGAAATTGTCACATTATTTAATCTATTGATTTCTGTACAGATCACATTAATGTCGTTATTTTAGTGTGTTGATTACAAATTTTAAAGACAAGTATTTCAATGGGAAGCCCATTTCGTGATAACAGCACAAAAAGCCCAAAAAACGTTATTCTCTTCCTAACCACAACCGTCACGTTGTTGTTGGCGTGTCCCATGTGTGACAGTTTCTTTCCCCATTTACTTTTTCCTAACCACAACCGTCCCGTTGTTGTGGCTGGCGTGTGGCGTTTCTTTTCCCCGTTGTTGCGTCTCCCAGTGTTATGGCAGTTCGTGAAATGGTCACATTCAAAAATCGTGACATGCACATAAAAATAATAAATCAAAATTAAGTGACCATTTCATGAACTGGCGTGAGCCCGGGTTGTATTTTGTATTATATTACATATATAATAAATTGGTTTAGTTGTATTGATTAGTTTAAGGGCTTTGCAGGACCCTGCTTCTCATGATCTGACCTTTTTATTCCACCTGAGTAGAGGATTCCTTGCCAGAAGACCTAACCCTTGTGACTGCTTCAGTGTCCAGGATAATGACTGAAGGTGAACAAGCTTTGGCCATCAGGGCTTTGTGGCTTTGGACCAAAGGGCTGGGGTCCTCAGTCAGCAGTAAGTACCATAGGATGGCTTTATTTTATCCTTTTATCATTCACAAACCCCTTGAAGAAACCAAAACTAACAATTAATTAATTGTACTCACCAACTACTCCTGCTTTATGGTGAACATGCAAGTCTAGTTTCAGTGATACAACGCCTACAGCAGTGGGCTCTCTGATGACAGTTAAATGATACAGGGTATCATTTTCTTTAACCTTGGACCGATAATAGCTGGTCATTAGGGCCAATGGTTTAACTCCTACTTCTCAATAACAGCATGCTGAAGTGTCCTTAAGCATGACACTGAATCCCAGATGAGCAGGACAGCACCTTGTCTGACATGGCCGCTAGCATCAGTGTATAAATATCTAGTGTGTGTATACTATATAAATGCAGTCTATGGATGTCAATGGGAAACTACAATACAGTTCACTGTTCACTTGTTACTATGATTTTGCATGCTTGAATAAATATCATGGCATACTAATATTGAAGGAATGCTGTGATAGTTAGAAAACAATATGAATATTTTTGTAGTTCTTTATATTTACGCATATAATTCATCATACATGCATCTGTATTTTGTCTCATTTTATTGATGTGTGATGTAGTTGTTATCAATGATACTATATAAAAATGTTCTCTGTTAATTAATGTAGCCAAATTAGTAATGAATTTTAAAAAAAAAAATAGACTTGGTGCACACTGCTTCAAAGCAGCAGTCATGTCCTTATTCTGGTAGTAACCATGAACCCATTGTATAAAAAGCTCAGCAGCTAATGCATGCACAGTTGAAAAATCCTAACAGGTTTCAGAGGGAATGACACGTGAAACTTACTTCTGCAGATGGGTCTGTGGTCACTCCAGGCAGCCAGTGTGTCAGTGACTCGTTGGCAGGTGATACTTTTAGATCCTTGTAGTACATAGCTGTCATCACAACTGAACTGGACGCTGGATCCAATTCTAATTTAAGGGGACACAACAATAACACTTTAAAAAAAGTTGTAATTGATACATTGATTCAAACGCTCACCACTTTATAAAGGCGATATGGTGATACCTGCAGAGACCTCTGACATTACTGGTTACATCTTGAGGGAAGGAAGATAACGGGAGAAGTAATGTATGAATGATGGCCCTGATCTAAATGATGCAGTGGCTTTTAGATCCCTGTGGAAGACAACCATCCCTACAGATTATCTAATTAGGATCTATAATTCCTCTCTCTCTTTAAGACCCTTAATTTTTCTCCTCACATTTTTTTTTCTTTTTGTCTGCATTCTTTTGCTCTCTTCTCCTTTCTGTTCTACCCTCGCCTTGCATTCTCTCTCATCATTTGATTGTAACATTCTTGTTTCCTCATTCCCTCCAACACCCCGCTGTCTAACATGTGACAGGGACATTCAGCCATCTGAGTGGAAGTCTGCATGGTGTCTTGTCTGTAAAGCTTAATGTCTCCTCCCTGCTGATACACACCACAGTCTACCACCTGGCCAAACATTCACCACGTAGGATTCTGGTTGTTCAGTGGCTCCACCCTGTTGTTAAACACTGTATAGCTGTATTGCTTGACCAAATCTCTCTGTTAGTGCCTTTGTCACGGAGAGTTGGGTCATTCACTTTACAGCTTCTACTACTTTGGCGATACTGATGACACTGAAAATACCTCCCATCTAGCCGCTCACTGTGAAATTTACAATTACAGGAAAGATAACTTTGTTTGTATTGCTATTTCCTTGAAAAGAACAAAAACCTTTTCCCTCGCAGTTGGGTATGTAGTGGTATGTGAATCAAAACTGCCGAGACACAGTACGTTACAGCCATCTCGCACATCTTCACTGCCCAACAGTGAAAACACTTTGGTTTTCTCTCCAGCTACGTTCTCTTTCAATTTCTCCTGTTTTATTTAATCACTACACAATTCTGTTTCAGCACCTGCATCTCAGAGCTTAATGATGATTAGATGCAAACCTCTAACACACGCACCAAACACATCCATGCCAACATGCATGCACACATAAACACTCAAAGATAAACACACAAACACATACACACACAGAGGTAATAACCTTTCACTAAGTCAAACTCAAAGTCCTACGGCATATATGCAGTCAAAGTTGCTAATAGGAAAAAAGTACACCAGAAGCTAAAGATTAAAAGAGGGTTATTGTTTAAAAGTATTTTGGCCTAAAAGTAGTCTCAGAAATAGGTAAAAATATTGTTTCTCTCATAATCACAAGAGAAGTATAAAAGCAATTTAGCCTCTACTGATGCTAAATGGATGAGTTGTAGGGAGATGTGATCGTTTTATAATTGCTCACTCCTGATGAAATGAAATGATGCCTTCCCTTCTACTGATAAGATGGCAGACACATGGAGTGAATCATTTAAAAATCCCTGTGATCACCAAGTCCTTGTTTATTAGTCAAGTTCTTACTTCCTTGCCATACATGGATCCCATGTATAAAATGGTGATTAGTAATGTGGACTCCTGGATGGTGATTAGGGATGTGAGTTTGTAAAAAACTGTGCATCTCTGGACAGAGGAGCTACTGATGATAATTAAAAATGACTATAAACAAGGACACAGTGAACAATACAAAACAGGCTCAGCCTATAACAGCTGAGGAGAACTGTAGTTGCAGACCTGCAGTAAAAGAACAGCTATAAAAGGAAAAATAAAATCAGCTTTAACACTCCTTACCTGCAGGTGGCACACATGCAACATTCCAGCAGTACCAACTCCCAGCAAAATTACATTTTTGTTATTGTGTGTGTGTGTGTGTGTGTGTGTGTGTGTATGAACATGAACAGCCAGTTACGTAAGGTGGTTCACATCTAAAAAGTCGGCGCTGTAACAACAGGTCCCCAACAGACAGAAAGTTTCATGATGATACATGAACCACAACACTTCAATCTCCAGAAAACAATGGAGAACTTTGGTGAGGAATTTCCATTGTCATTGACTGATTCTGGGACAAGAACAGGTTCAAAGTGGCACTCATCTCAGTGTGTGCGTTGAAGGATGTCCATGTGTGCAAAAGAGACAACTAAACACAATGTGGTTTGTGAAGAAATAGCTGACAATCTGAACTGGACGCTGAAGTCACAATTCCTGTAACCTCAAAATAATCTGGAGAAATAGATACAGTCCTACTGTATTTCAAACATGAGAAGTCATCAGATCTAAACACCCATTGTCAATCTTACATGTTGCACATACAAGTAATTTGTAAACTTGGATAAACTTGGCTGTACTATGCAAACAAACAATACAGTGCAGTATGTTTTCACTACAACTCTGTTTAAAGTTACTTGGCCCAAAGAAATACCAACCCAGTGGGAGTTCTCCTGATCCTTCTGATTATCACATTTTGTGCTGGTAACAACTAAGCTGTTCTGACTTGTATAAATAAACCAGAACCACATAAACCAAGCACAAAATGCATATACACTGAGCAAACATCCCCCTTCTCCCATATGGTACAATTGATTTAATTAAATTCCAGGTTTGCAATTGCAATCTATTGCAGAAAAGAACTTTTGAGTGAGAAAATATTCTGCAGTCTGGTTTCTAAACATCTGACACACATACAAAAATGATCCCTGTGCTGCTCAAAAGATCAACAATGTCCAAGGAACTTGTGTGTGTTTTTATTATTTAATTTGACTCGGAGTGACTTGAGAGCAATTGACTGTGGAATACAGTGAACTTACTGGAAACTTGAGCCCATCCTCTTGCCATTTTCTGGAACTCCAGGATCTGGACAAACATCCCCAGCAAGAGCGCTTTGACCCACTGAAATTAAAAAAAGGAAAACAAATACGGTAAGCAGAGTGTGTCTTTTTTAAGGATATCGATGTGATAAGGAGATATTCACACACTTTATAGGGACAGCTTGTAATCACTGGAGGCATACACAGCATAATATTTTTCTGACAGGGAAATCATTAAACTTCTTTTCATACCACTTTTTACAGTAAGAGGAAGGTGAGAGGGAATACAAATCAATAAATAAATCATCCTTGCTATTGTGATCACAAGCATCTGAGTGTTTTTCATATGTGATGAAAGTCCCGTGTTTAAATCCAACTGTTGAGAAGTTACAAAAATAAGGCATGCAGTCACCCTGTAAATTAAAAAAATAGAATCTATTCTCAGTTGACTCAAGAACATGTTGACTCATGAACACTGGGTCTCAACAAAAGGAGGGAAAAAAATCTGCCAACAAGTGTTTTGTTTCATTCCTTACAAAGAAAAACTGGCGTGACTGATTCGAAAGCACATAGACCAAATTCAACATAATTTGTGCATTCCAATACCTATATTACCATACTATTTAGTGTGCCAGAAAAAAAATAGTTTGTCCCAATCAATAGTATGTCAAATGCAGTATGCCAAAAATAACAGAATGTTCTGCTACATTCAATCACATTTTGCCTTACTCAAGCCATCATGGTTTTCTGACTTTTCTGACTCACAGTACTATGCACAGCATATATATGAGCAAGAGGGTCTAGGTTCAGAACATGGTTTGTAAGGGCAGCTGCAGCACTAAAAGTAAAAAGAAAAACTTTGTGATTTGGAATAGGGCTGCACAATTTGGAGAAAAACTCACATTGCCTACTGTATACTGCACAATACTGTGATTATGATATAATGGTCTCATGAGTCCACTTGCTTGATTATCAAGGGAAAATACAGAAAAATGTGTATTTCTCAACTTGAAAAGCCAAAATGTCTGTCTGTCATAATCAAGACAACCCAAACAATGTCAAATTGTCATGACAAAAACCGAATGACACTTAATGACAGAAGTCATTCACATTTATGACTTGTTTATAAGGTTTATGACACGTTCATGACAGTGTAATGTCATGGTTATGTTGATACCGTCAAGTAAAGTGTTACCAATTTGATTTTAACGGATTAATTTGCATAAAGATGGTAATCGGCCAGCCTTCTATGCGCAACATTTTTTGGTATGCAGCGCCGCCTTATTGAAACGCTTTGCGTGCACGTTGAAGTTGTTTGACGTCACCCATAGGAATAGAGTGGAGTGTGGAGCGACAGAAGCGTTGCACGGACAAATGAATCACCACCATGAGAGCCACTGACTAAGCGAGTAGAAATAGAGCGAGAGAAGAAATTCAAATTAATTTCCTTGTTTTTGATATAAAGACGAGACGTGTGTGACTCGAACATCTGACTGTTAAGGTTTTGCATCGCTCTCTCATCCCTTCCTGGTGTTCCCAGTTTTTTTCTCCTACCTGCTGTTTCTGTCAGTCTTGTCTATTTAGTCCTCTGTGTGTGTGTGTGTGTGTGTGTGTGTGTGTGTGTTTGTGTTTGTGTGGGCGTGTCCGATCCTGGCTCATCACCACCTGCAGCGCTTTGCACCTGTGGCTCATCACTCATCACTCTAGCAGTTAAATACTCTGGTTCAGCTCTCACTTGTCGCCAGTTCATCAGTTTACCTCTCTTGTGCATCCCGTGTGCAAATTCCCTTTCTGCCTGCCTGCCTGCCTGCCTGCCTGCCTGCCTGCCTGCCTGCCTGCCTGCCTGCCCATTGACTCACCTACCTGTTTGCTCTTTGCCCGCCAGCCTGTCTGGTCACCCTGAATGCTCCCTGACACACTATCATCCGATTCTCTTCAAGCCTGGAATTCACCGCAACCTCCCCAACCCTTTGGCTCTCCTTGTGCACTCAGATAAATTCTGCCTGTTCACTTAACCGTTTGTGTCCGCATCTGAAGCCTTTCCTGTGCACTCACATTTAACAAAACGTACAGCGAAAGTCCAATAAGTATGAATGTGTGTCCCAACCCAGGAAATTAACAATGTAAAGATCAACACGCCACTGATAGTGACAGATATGTTCATATTTGATTCATTCAATACATTTTTATTTTTTGTCTTAAATCCAACAGCCATTTTCATATTATACCAACATTTGCAACATTCTGAGCCTTTTTGGTATGGTTCCTAGGAAATCTCAGCTCAGAGTAATTAATTAATAGTAATCAATTTCTTTCTTACATTATTCTCCCCAAAACAAGTTTCCTAAACAAGAACTACACAAAAAACTTTTTTAGCAACTTTCACTGTCTTCCGTAACTTCATTGTAACAAACATACAATGTTTAACATGAGCTTCCGCGAAATCAGTCATTTTGGGCTGCAACAATCTAAAAAAAAGGCCACAAAGTCCTGGAGGGACGGCCCTTCTGTGTTTTGTCATGTGATACGTGTTTTTTTTGTGGTGGAGGTGTGCGTAGGCTACTCCTGATTTTGGCGCCTCAGATAGCTGATTGCCAGGCTCTCATTGGCTAGCTGTAAGCCAATCAGAGTCAAGCAGCTTAGCTCGTTGAATATTAATTACAACTGGCACAAATTGAGCTGAGTCTTCCTGCAGGCTTTCTATACCACGCTAGAATGGTTTGAAACAAGGTAACCAAGGCATTTTTTCCACAAAAAATCTTACAGAGTGACAGAGTCCATGATAGAACTTCAGACATTACCACAAAGTAATAAAATACGTGTGGCAGGGAACCTTCAAGGTATAATGCTACGTTATCAACAAAAGCTAATGGCATCCTATGTTGTAGCAGCAGGCTAACGTAGCTATGTTACGTCCGTTACATGAGTGTACATTCTCTAGAGAACAGAGAGGCTCAGGGATGGGATGGTTTGGGCTCTTGAATCATGCTAGGTTATAGCCTACATTGTTAAGCCTACAGTAATATGTTAGATGAGTTTTTAACCAACAATCAGATGTGACGTTAGTGAAAGTCGCTTTACCTTGTTATGATTGTTTTTTGTAATTGGTTAATGTAATAAACTTTGCATTTACAAAAAAGGTATAGCCTAATGTTAGTTCTGTGTCCTGAAGTATGCCTTCGCAACAAAGATGACTGAAGAAGAGAGAGAAAGAGTTCAAAGAAGCAGCTAAAAGAAAGAGGGCTGTTGCCTTTTTCCATATTAGAGCAATAGCCCCTCCAAATGTCTGTGCACATCCCTGTGTGAAGCGTTAAAGTTAGCTAACGTGACAGTATGTAAACTACTTGTTAGCTAACTGTTTAACTAATTACTACTGTTGCTACTTTTCTTTCTTTTTATTTAGCGTTTCCATTTGATGTTTCTCTATAAACAGAAACATGTTACTTTTCTGATTTTCTTTTTTTTATTTTGACAGCTATAGGCTATTCACTGGTTACTTTACATAAAACTACCAAACGTTATACAGTTCAAATGTTCTCAGTTTCCATGCAGTGTTTGCCTGCCTCCATAAGAAACTTTATCTCTGCAAAGTAATACAGTTAAAATGTTCAAAATGTTGTGTACTGTAGGTCATAAGCAAATCCAGTGTGCAAAATGACACAAAGATATAATAAAAAATCTCCAGGGAGAAATTGTGAAGTAAAAAATGTGCACAGAAAATACATGACAGAACATCTTTTATGGTCGAAATGAAACCTACGTGCAGTGATTTAATGAAGAAAATTGTCCTCAGTTCTCACATTTAAGCATCTTATTCCCTCGTGTTTTTTTCATTGATCTGCATGATCTTATCTGTTCCTCAAAAAAGCACAAACGCAAAACACTTTTTTTGTCCAGCTCACATTTGGGATCTTTCATTGGTTTTAGACTTCGCTGTGGCTGGGAGCATCTGCTGCATGCCTAAACATAATGTAAATGTAAATGAGACCAGACAACATGACAGAAACCAGTTTAGACCAGCTCTAACTCTGTGGGTGAATAATGATGCTAAGCAAAAAAACAAAAAAAGTGAAATGAAGGACAGAATGAATAAAATGGAAATTAGGAGGATGTTGAAAAGGGACTACAATAGCACAAAGGGAAAAAGGTAATATCCCAGAGAAAGCAAAATATCTAATCTCTTAGCATCTCTCTTTTCTTTCTGCCCATCTTTTTTTGTATCTTTCCCACTTGCCTCTCTCTCCCTGTCTTCCTCATCTGCGTCTGCTCCCACTCACTCCTTTTCTCTACTTTTGTGTTCTCAGCTCTTCTCGGTTCACCCCGCTTTTCTCTCATACACATTAGCTGCAATTTACAAAAGGGTGCCGAAGTGTGGTGCATCCTAGCATGAAAGATGGATGAATGATTTGCTGCGTTTGTGTAATTTTGTCATGTGTGTGCTGAGGGGTTGTGAGAGTATAGACGCTGTGTATGCGTGTTTGTGTGGGATATGATGCAAACAGAACAAGCTGTCTTGTTGTTCTGCTGTGTTTTTGATGTTCTGTCCAAAAATCACCACACAAACATACTCGAAAAACACGAGTTCTCTGTTGTGCTCTCTCATCCTTTTCTTTCTCACTCGTGTTCAAATGGCTTTCATTGGCATCAGATACAAAGGTTCATATTGCTGAAACAAATCCAGCTCATGCAAACATCATGAGATTGTTAAAGAAAAAATAGCTGCTAAATATCTGGCAATACTGCTGGGCTAATGTCAAAAAATCTTCAAGCTGGCTTAATCCCCTATTTGCACTTAAAAGACCATTCAATGTTTAAACACAAGTTTATGATACATGATATAATTTCAATATCATCAAAGTTTCTTCAGCAAACCTTTGATCTCTAAAAGTCAACTTTTTAGGAATTTGTAAAAAGTGATTCATTTCCTCATTGGTGCTCAAATGTTTGGCATTTCTTTTTTAAGATTTTTTTCATAGAGCAGCTTAGACAGGAAGGGGGAGAGAGAGGGGGGAATGACATGCAGCAAAGGACTGCATGTTGGAATCGAACCTGCAGCCCCTGAGGTGAGGACTGAGCCTCATAACATTGGGCCCACGCTCTACCAGGTGAGCTATCCAGACGCCGATGTTTGACATCTCTGACGTATGGAATAGAATACACTTCAAGTCCCCAGCCTGCTTCTATAGACAGGGTTTAAACTTACTAAATTATTTAGTTCTTCTTGTCATTTCTACTACATTACACAGCCAACCCTAAGAGTAAGTAATATATGCTACCTATGAACTGTTCAATATACTTTTGCATGCTGTAAAATAGTAGCTCTCTGGAGAAGTATAAGGCATTTTCCAAAAAGCCCAATGGCTATTGAGTAATAAGTAATAAAACATTGTAAAAAGTATAAAGAGACCATCACCATTAGCCCTCAATAAGACAAGAATGTTGTCATGTATAATTATGTAAAGTTTGAGGTTTCCTTTTAGATTGCAATAAAAACTACATCCAGTTGCTCGGATGTATGTCTGGCATTGGTTTGCTTGTTGATTTATTCATCTTTGTATTTCTGTTACTAAAACTTGCATATTACGTATACATTGTAAACAGAAGTGATGATTTTCCCCTGAAGATTAAACAAGAAATTAAAGAAACAGCCCACTTACAAGCCGGTATTACAGAATTCCACGTGCCAACGAGCATAAAGAGATTACAGTATGTGGCTGCTACCATCACTATTAGCCCTTAACACAGCCAGATTAGATGTGGCACCGCTTTTTGAGTGTATCATGAAAGATTACCATCATAAATACTCAAGAAGGTGTGACCTAGCAGTAATTTACTGGAAAACTATCTATTTTAAAATATAAAGACAAATTTGAATGAATTGTAATTTAAATGCTAATAATGTATATCTGTTGTAAATATAATGATGAAAAGAAGAAAATAATTTTTTTTATCATTTTGTTATCCTTCTCAAAAGAACAGAAAGTATCACATACTGTATTGTCAAATGATGGTGAAAAAACTGGTTATGTCTTCTGAGGCATTTTGTTGGTAAGAAAGAATATAATTTGCTTAAAAAAAAACTTAAACTCCCACAAAATTGTTGTACATTAAATGAGAATTTACCATTGTCTCCGTTGTTTAATCAGTTTGCTCTGAACTGAATTGAGTTGTGGGGCCCTATCTTGCACCCAGCGCAGTGCAAAGCCCGACGCAAAATAGCAAATGGACCTGCGGCCATCTTTGCGCCCATGGGCGTGCTGGTTTTACAGGGAGGTGTGTCATCTTTGCGCCCATGGGCGTGCTGGTTTTACAGGGAGGTGTGTTCTGGTGAATTCTTGGCATATTGCTATCTTGAGGCAGCGGGAAGGGATCGCGCCATTGACCAACAAAAACCCATTCTAAAGTCAATAGCACAGCATTTCATTGGTATTTTAACAGCGCAAATGCGCCTAGGCTCATCCACAGCACGCACACTATGCTTGTTACACACACACACACACACACACACACAGGAAAGCGCAGCAGCACACAAATGTGCAAAAGATTAAAAAGATTACAAACAAAAATATTACACTGCAAATCTGCCGTCATAATAGCAATGTTGAAAGGTACAAATGTGCCTGGCTTTTAAAGGAAATGGGAGATGACACTCTGATGGGTTTATTGCATGTTACACCTAAAACAAACCTATGAATTAATCAAGACACTAAATACAACCCTTTTGAACCATATGGATGGACCTTTTTTTCAGCTGTCAAACTAGCAAAAGTGGATTTGGAGACAGCATAAATACACCTGCTCCACGCGCTTCACGCCATGCACTTAGATCGTTAAAATAGGGCCCATAGTGTTTGGTCTCAATAAGAGCAGGTTAGGCGGCACTAACAAATTTTTTCCTTACAGTACAAGGTGTTGGTCAATTCAGAGTCTTAAAAACAGGATCAAGGCCATGTTGAATATGTACATTAAGGTTGTTGATAAAGTTGTAGGTTTTTTCTGCTGTTAGTTTTGTGTTCGTTGTTATACGAAAGTGTTGTTAAGAGAAAGAAATACAAACCACTGGCTTGGGGAATTGGAGAAAAATGAAAAACGACTGGCTTAGAGGGCAACGTAAAGACGGATAAACATAACAGACATTTGCATTGAGAATCCAAAGCCATGTAGCACAAAAGTTTAGTTATTTTAACAGCTGACAGATGAACCATTACAAAAAAAAATGTGGTCAAACAGTCAATGAGAGCGGGTGCAAGGACAAAGAAAGATGCAGGGAGAGCATGCGTGCGTGCGTGTGTGCGTGCGTGTGTGTGCGTGTGTGTGTGTGTGTGTGTGCGTAATCAGCTGCCATGTGTTTCAGGTAAGGGTCTTTGAAGCGCTCTTCAGATGCCTTTTGGATGAGGAGAGACGTGTGAAGTGCAGTTTGTTGATATGCTCTTTTCCGCTGCTCTCCTCTGCTCTTCTTGTTGCCTCTTATCCACTCCGCCCTCGCTCTCTCTTCCACCTTCTTGTGCTCACAGGTCAATCAAGCACAGAGCTGGAGTCTGCAGCCATCTTCCCAGCATCACTGTGTTGAGCCCACACAATTTATCCACATAAATGCACTTGTTATGGTGCCACTTGTTATGATACACTTGTTATGATGCTGAGTCAGAGCCATGTGTAATGAAACACAGTATGACATATTATTCTGATGCATTACTGTGAGGCTTTTTCCAAAAGTTTTCAGCTGTGGTGCTGTACCATCATGGGATTTTCACATTTCAACGGTGATAGCTTTCATTTGAGTAGACTGCGGCCCACTACCACCTTGCCATCATGCAATCATGAAGAAAACACCGATTATAAATCACACTCTCACAATGATTCATTACAGTTCTAGGTCATTGTCTCTGGAGTAAAACTCCTTAATCACAATCTTTCCCCCTCTCTGAAATTATGACACAACCTCAGCAGTAAGTTAATGTTACCGCTGAGAGAGGGCAACTAAATGAAGGGCTGCAGTTACTACTCTTACTATGTCTTTTTATTTTGTATCTATTTATCGATTATCTCCTATGTATCTACACTCTAAGAAAAAGCTGTGTATTAACAATTGTATGACTGTATATTTTAACAGAAATTGTCCTTAGAACTACTTGATTCCAGTATGGGACCTTTATTCTGACAATTAACGTAGTGAGCTATTCGTAACACCCTTATTGTAAAAAGCGTCAATAAAAGTGTTCAAAGTGTTGAAAAAAGCATTAAAGCATTAAATTAATTAAAGCACAGATTACATTTCAGAACTGTACTAACTGAGCAGCTTTGTGTGAGATAACTTTAAATAACAGAAAATGTTCTGGAATTTTGCTACAGCTACACACAACATGCCTGTTGAGCTGTCAGAACCTTTTATGTTATTTTATGGATTTATTTCTTGAGTCTATCTATCTATCTATCTATCCATCCATCCATCCATCCATCCATCCATCCATCTGTCTATCTCTCTTCAGTATCACGTAAAATTCTAATCAATAGTCAGTGTGAGAATTATTCATAAACAAATCGTTCTCAAACTGATTTAAACTTATTCTCATCTGAGTCTGCCTATTAGACTGTGGTTTAATATAGGCTAGAGGCTGTTACAGACAGTCTTTTAGATTATGATTCATAAGCACTCCATTCTCTAGACAGGAAAAACTCATTATCATCAGTCTCTGGATCTTTGTAATGATTATATATTGCATAATTATCTGCCATACAGCTATAATATTACCATTGGGAGTCATACAGTGTAAAGAAGTATTGTTCAAAGACTGGTTCGGGACCAAAAGTGGACCTTGGCTTTACTTTTTTTATGTTTTAATGATCTTTGTTCCCAGCCTAATGGCCTATAACTGAACTACTTGGCGGTAAACTCACTGATCCTTCGAACCAATGTGAAAACACACATTTCCTCTGTTTTGATCCCCATGATAAAAATGCTAGTATGCTTTAATGAGCAAGGGTTCCATAGTGAGAAACTAAACGTCACATTTAGGTCCAGGGCTGCAGAAGTTTGGACTTGGACTACACAGTTACAGTTATAGTCATTATCGTCATTCTTTGGCTCCACATTGTGATACCAGATAACAGAGTACATTCTCTACAGGGCAGCCATCATTTTACTTTATTAAGTGGGAAAGCCATACTTTTGATAATCTTTAAACACATACATAACCACTGGGGATCACTGTGATTTTATTTAAATATCATCATAAAATCCAAATAGCGTTACTTACTACTAAGAGAGCTACTTCACAACAAGGTGTTTTTGTTAGCTTGCCCTTCTCGTAACAAGCTAATGCAATAGCTTAGGGCTCAGCTGACTGTCTTTTCTCTCACATGGAAACATCTTTGATCTTGATCTTTTTATGTGTGTGTGTGTGTGTTTGCCTATCTGTGTGTGCATGCTTAGTTTGCGTAAGCAAGAGTAAAAGAGAAAGTGCGTGTGTGCGCATGTGTGTGTGTGTGTGTGTGTGTGTGTGAGATCTGAACTTTTCACTGAGCCCCACATCATTGATAAATATAATAAACTGATTTGCCCTGGGAACACATACGCGCGCACACACTCACTCAAATAGACACAGAGCATACCAGTTTTAATCTTAATTGCCACAAGACACGAAAAAGCACACAAACACATAAGATTTCTTTTTCACTCACACACTCACTCACACACACACATACACACACACACACACACACACACACACACACACACACACACACACACACACACACACACACACACACACACACACACACACAGAAAACACCATACTAATGTTAATTGCACCAGCACATGCTTGGCTGAGCGTGTAAATCAGCAAAATTATTGATGAGGGTTTTATTATGAAGCTAAATGCTAAGAAATGGAGGAGGTATGAGCTTCACATGATATGAATACTGTTTTGGAGGCGTCTCCAAGCTGCTAAGAAATATGTCTGCCATTTGCAGAATTATTAATGACATTCATCATTAGACTCATTGTTTGACTGCCTTATGGTCAACAAAAGTTAAGTTAATTTGGGTTCCCCTTGGAGCTTCTGAGGCCTCTACACCTCCCATTTTGATCAACTAGTCAAACACAGTACGCACAGAAGAGCTTCAGCTGGTTATTTATTTGCCTTTAGAATGAGACCTATTAAATATAAACTGCTGTTAATACTTACTTAAATGCATAAACACAGCCACTTGAGGTTCATTTTAATGGCCTAAATTCCAAAATAAATTTAAAAAACTGACACCTACTGTGCACAGTCTTGAGACATTCTCTGACAAAGCTTTGCTTTAGTTTCTCCACTGTGGCTTCTAATATACTGTGCTTTCTCAGGCCTGAGGAAGATCTTGTAGATTGAAACATTGCCTTTATGTAAAAGAGAAATACATAATTTATTTGGAGCCTAACAGTGTAAAGATCTCCCTTGTGCCCTGCACAAGTATTTTTTTGTCTTGCAGTATTTTTCCTGGATGTGTGAACACCTAGTTCCCCTTTTGCAGATTCTCATTTAAGCACACAACTTCAGTTATCTTCTATCAAAATATTGGTTTCATATGTGATAAAATGCACAAAGCATTTTATCTTGCGTTTGCCTCAGGGATTCTGAGGACAATCCTGTTTACCCGTTCACCTTCATGTTCCTTGGTTGGCTGGGTGGCTAATGGTATTTTCAGTGGACCAAAAGAAATGGGAAATTATTTTATTAATTTACAGCACTTAATTACAGCTTCAAAATGCAAATGAATCTCATGATAAACTTTGACATATAGCCATGCTTTGTATCTAAAACTGTTCTCTCTCTGTACAATTTTAAAAGTACACAAAGTGGCTTTCACCATGTCACAAACGTCGGTGTGACAGGCACAACAATACCTATTTAGATCCCACTGAAATAACGTGTAGGATATTTTTCAAGTAAAATAGCTGAGCACATGAAAAGGGGACATGAGAAGAGAATGGGAAATAAATTAGCAAGACAGAAACTTAAAGGAACACTTTGCATTTGTTTTAAAGTACATCCAATATATACAGAACGTAGCTCCATGTATTGGGCCTCATTAATGTCAGCCAAAGGAAAGTACTATTTCTCAACTGGCTTAAAATATGTCTCAGATGTGGACTGTCAAAAATGTACCCATTAATGACTTCACCTGATGGAGACTACACTGTCACTTTCTAGATTCTTGGCTGAACCTTCAGAGGGTATGAATATGTCGCAGTGGGCACATTTAAAGTTCCACAAAATTTAACCATGAGGAATTCCAACACAAAATCTCCAGACTTCACTTGAAACTTAGAAAGTTAAAATTGATAATGCAAGGACTTATCTATTAGTAATGGAAGGACATTGCTATTAGAAAGCAATAGCTACAGCCAGTAGAATGTGAGTCATTATACTGAGTTTATTATGGGCTGTAGCAGATTATCATCCTGATACCAGCACAGGGAAATGTACTCTGTGTGTTAAAAGAAGGCTTGACAAGTTCTTCAAACCATCATAACAGAAACAAAATAAAGGCTTATGAGTATGACCTTTGGTATCAAACATGATGGTTGTACAGGGGGCTGACATAATGACAAGAATACCAAATACTACATTCTGAATGAGATTGCTCTTTCAGCCTGTTTTAATTACAGAGAAGTAATTGCGAAAAAGAGGTTGTTTTGCAACATTGGATGGTTTGTAATAAACAACATTTTGTGAGTGTTACTGCAGCATAAAAACACAATTTCTTCTTCTATTTTAACCCTTTAAAGGAAATATTATTACCGCCTCCCACAATGATGATGAAGTGAAATCACTGATCTTGTTTGTGTGTGTGTGTGTGTGTGTGTGTGTGTGTGTGTGCGAGTGTGACCAAATGTGTTCTAGATGATGTACAGAATCACACTACCTACAAACACACACAAACAGCAGAAAGTAGTTTACTTACAGACAGCATTTTTGTGACTGGAGTCTTTACTGGGCATCATCTTCACCCCTCTGGACTTCAACTCTATTGCTTTCTTTACTGCAGAAAGGAGGGCAGATGGAGGTTATTGATTTAATTATAAATCATACTTTATTAAACTTAAATTACTGTACATATTTTAAGAGCTTATTATTTTCAGCGTTTCCATTTAGTACACATCAGCAATGCGTGCAATTCAGAAAGTGATTCACGACAAATGCAACGGTGGCAGAAAATGAAAATTACAACAGAAAAAAGGAAAAGACATTGAAAGACACAGAGAAGAAAGGACAAGAGACGAGAAAAAGGGGGAGAAGAGAAAAGTAGTTGAGCAGCATTAAATTGTAATCCATTTATTTTACCCTAAGTAGCAGCATTGCAGAGCATAACAGAAAAATCTGTGCAACAACCAAACTTCATTCCACTGAGAAACAGACATTGCATGAAAAGCTCTCCCTCTCCCTTTCTCACACACCACACACACACACACACACACACATCACATAAGAGATAGACAGAAAGAAAATTACAGAAGTACCAATGGCAAGAGCAAAAGCAAGAGAACGACAACTGAGGAACAAAGAGACAGCATAAAGTGAATAGAATAAGAGATAGAGATGAACAGGAAGTCAGACATGCAGCCAGATATACAGTGCTCACATACACATGTTAAAAGAGGAATAAAAACATGTTTTGGAAATTTATTTTAATACCAAAAATCAAAAGGACACCAATTTTCTTTGTGAATGAATAACGTGTAAATAAATAAATGTTCTTATTTAAATACACATGTTAAACCATAGAGGCAGGCAGATTTTATTTCCTGGATTCAGGATATTATGCATCCTGATAAAGTTCCCTTGGCCTTTAGAATTAAAATAGCCCCACATCATCACATACTCTTCACCATGCTTAGAGATAGGCATGGTTTTATTTCAGTTAGACTAATACCTGGTTTGATTTGCATTGAGAGATGATTTTATAGAAAGTATCCCATGCCTATCTCTAAGCATGGTGAAGAGTATGTGATGATGTGGGGCTATTTTAATTCTAAAGGCCAAGGAACTTTATCAGGATGCATAATATCCTGAATCCAGGAAATAACTGGCCTTTAATAATAAAAATCTGCCTGCTCTATGGGAATTTAACATAGGGTATGTATACTTATGACCCTGTATTTTAAATAAGAACATTTATTTATTTACAATACGTTATTCATTCACAAAGAAAATTGGTGTCCTTAAAGGTTGGATTTTACCTCATTTTTTAATTTAGGTATTAAAATAAATTTCCAAAACATGATTTTTTTATTCCTCTTTTTAGTCAACTTAAGCATGTGTATGTAAACTTTTGAGCACCACTGTACGTACATGTCTTGTATTACCATGTTTGGTGTTTCCACATAGAAACTAATATTCACCTTAATATGATAACTAAGTAATGCAACCAGTCAATTAGATGACAGAAAAGGTCCAGCAGGTCCATTCAAGTGGTTTCAGACTTCGGTCTGCAATATATTTTATTTGCAATAACAGTGTATGAAAACTACCATGTAGTCCTAGTGCTTGTCATCTTGTTTGTGTTGTCATAAGTGTACATTAGTTTGTACAGTACAAATATGTGTCTGTACACAATGCATGTATAAAAGGGAGGCAGAACACAGATAAGTAATACAACTTGAGAGAGTGATATACCTTGGTATTGAGCACTGAACCCTTTTCTTCGATGGTTGCTATCTGAGGTGAAATGTATCCGAAGCCAGTTCTTATTTGATATCACTGGTGAGGGCAGGGTTGTACCAGTCAGCCTGGAAGTAAGCAAACAAGAAATAATGTATTTTAAAAAAAACAACACAAAGACCAAAAGGCAGAGACAGCATAAAACAAAAAAGACCTACTGATATTCAAATTGTATAACTATCTGGAATGTGTCGGCCGTTTAAAATTAGAGTATACCTGCACATACTTTTGCTCCTTACACCATACTTTAGAAAATACAGCAGAGACAAACAAAGCACATAGGAAAGAGAAGGTATGATGTAACAAAACTCAAGCTGTTGTTGTGTGTTACTGCAATATGTTACAGGTATTATCTGTTATTGTTGTGTAATGTGTACATAATTCTGCATGTCTGAATAGTCCACACTGTTGGTAAATATCACGCTTACAGAAAGATTATGTCCTGTTCCAGAGATGGACATTGTTTGTGATAACTTTCTATTACAGGATGTGCACTCGGTTCATGAATGTGCTCATGGAAGATGAGCTTACACATTTCAAGTCGAGGTAGTACAACATTTCTAACAAAAGTGTCGTTGTTTAGTAGCAGGAAAGTGCTATCACGACCAACTGTTCCACAATCAAAGATAGAGTATAGAAGAACATAGAAGTGTGAATAACTCCAGGACCGGAATTACTTGAAAATATAAAGCAGAACTTGCCAGAGAGTTCAAAGTCAAGTCAAGTTCAAAGTTTTGATGTCACTTTGCATTGTTCTTGGAGGTACAAAGGCTGGGTGTAATTTAGGGAGATTTCAGCTGAAAGGCAATTTGTTCCACTGGCTTGAAAATGTAGATGAGGGAATTGAATGAGTGATATTATCCCTTCCCATAATGATCAGCAGTGACCAGAAGCAGAGCACAGGGCTTGTACAGTTACAGTATAACTCTGACGTGTAAGTGTGGAGGGAATATTCAACAAATCTTAGCTTGAAGTGCTTAGTGCAAGATATAAAGGGAATTGAAAGTTCAGACAAAAGCAGTATAAATAAAAGGTTTTACCACCTCAGTTAACTACAAATGTCCACTGTAAAACATTACGGAACTGTGAGATATAGTGGGGGAGTTTTTTTTTTAGGCATTTAGACTTTTTTGGTACCTATCACTAATCACTTGCAGGCGCTGGTAAGGTTGTTTTTTTTTACACTTAAAATTCAACACTTCTCCTGTGTGCCTTAGTACTACGTGCAGTTTCTAACAGAAATTATGTTGTTATGAGCATAAAAAATACAATGACTCCTACATAGAAGATAAACTTTTAGATAGTATCTCTTACTTACAACATCCCATTCGCAGAAGAAAATATCTTGTAGGTAGGATACAGTATCTCCTACGTAGTAATTCAACTTTTGGCCAACATTGCCCACAAAAAAAATGTTTGTCAACAATCTGATTGATTGAAAAGCAACAGAAAGCCATATTGAAGAGAAACAGAAAAGACGTTGAATAGAGTTGAAGAGTTAGAAAAGTAGTAGAAAGTTGGACAAAGTTCACATCTTCAAAAACACTTTCTAAAGCATCACCACTGAGACAATGACTTGGTTGCCTATGGTAAGTCTTGCATCAGCTTTAGCTGCTCTCACATTTCGTTTCCGACGGCAACCAAGGCGGTAGTAAGTAAAAAATTAAAAAATGTGGGGAAAATTGAGCACTGAGACAAAAAAGGAAATGATGTAAGAGACTGCCTGGAAGCCAATGTTCTACCATCCTCCCTAGAGCAACAAGAGCCACTGTCACTGCCCTTTCTTAATGCTGCAGGTATACTGAGTAGATAGAAAGAGACAGTGAAGGAGGAAGAAACACAGATAAGAAAATATTAAGAGCGCTTATATAAAATAAAGAATATCAGATGTGACAAAGGCACTGCCAATATGTCTGCCTGATGTAGTCAAATAGATTACAGTACAGCCATGTGTTATCTCTCAGTGAGTCAACTAGTGGTCTTTATCAATTAATGTGATTAAATAGGCATGCATGCAGTGTGACAATGACTTTTGTGAGATATAAATTTAAAACTATGGGATTTTTTTGGGAACTACAGTATATATTGCATAAAGGTCATACTTAAATAAAATGGCGGACAGTAACTATAATGTACTATGTATATATTACTATATATAGTATATATTCGGAGAAGACAATGTTCTCCAACTAACCCTGACTTATGACCTTCATGTGAAGGTGCATAAGAAATATCGATTAAGTATTATATTATTGAGCTTTTTAGTCTAGTAAGATTTTTTTTTCAGTGCACATTAACCCCCCGTTTGTTACGTAAGTATGTAATTTTATTTTGTTCCTATACTTGTTAAATCAGCCTGGTAAAAGAAAAAATGTTTTTATATCATTTATAAGATTCATATGATGAACAGCTTAATGTTATAATAATCATGGACTTTGCTGTTTTGCCTCAGCAAAGTTTTGCTTGAAGTCAGTCTGAATTTGAATCAAAGTTGGGGGGAAAACTAGAATGAAGAAGCAAAAGTCAATGAAAGAACGGTTCAAGAAGTTACTGATTTTCTATATTGAAGTCATGTCCTTATGACAGTGCACTAACAACAATAGTGGCATAATCAGTATTTGATCAGCTTGCATACAGTATCAGAATAAAATCTACTGTATAAATGACAATGAATTCATGTTCAAAGGTCCCGTGACATGGTCTTTTTGGATGCTTTTATATAGGCCTTAGTGGTTCCCTAATATTGTATACTGTACATGTCTCTTTCCCAAAATTCAACCTTTGGTGCAGAATACAGCCACTAGAGCCAGTCCCACAATGAGCTTTCCTTAGGACGTGCCATTGTTGTATCTGTAGCGATTGAGGAGGAGAGGGCGGGCAAGGTGGAGGGTGGGGCTGTGGCCTTGACCAACTGCTACTTTGCTTGTTTAAAAGTCCTGATGTCTCACTCTTTCTCATGGGCGGGCAAAGCAGAGAAATGGGAGGTAACCAATTCCAGATCGGCCCATCTGAGCTTTCATTTTCTCAAAGGCAGAGCAGGATACCCAGGGCTCGTTTTACACTTATCACCATTGCTAGCCACTGGGGGACCATAGGCAGGCTGGGGGAACTCATAGTAATGTTAAAAAAACCTCATAAAGTGAAGTTTTCATGCTATGGGACCTTTATGGGATAATCTTCTAATCATATTAAACTCAAAGTTGGCAATGATAAGCAATTGTATTACAAACAATTCAATTATTTGAATGCTTGTTAGATGGACAACACTCATCTATTTATATTAATAAACATGAAAGATTACCTTATTTCCCTTAAACCTCATGTGGTAATGATCATATGCTGTAAGAACCGGGAATATTGGTCCAGAAAAAATTACTAATTAAACTATACTATTATAAAAAAGTTATGCCCATACTTGTTATATATATATATATATATATATATATATATATATATATATATATATATATATATATATATATATATATAAATATATATATATATATATATACGCCAATCCAATCCAATTCCCATTGTCTTGGCGAACCCCTTAAAAAAATAAATAAAATAAATTGCCTGAAAGGTTTGGGGGATAATCTGCCCTATCAAGTGACCCAGTAAGTGCTGAAATGACAATGACATTAGTGGCCCGGCAACCATTTTGTGTTCTCACTGGAGCCAAACCTGTGTTCAAACCTTTCTGCATTTTAAAAAGATTTTAGATTTTAAGAGTGGTAAGTTGTTCCCAGAAGAGGTCTGTATGCATAGTGCTTTGGAATATTTGTTCTTCTTTGGCCTCTGTACTTCATTAAATATGTGTATCTTTGCATATTTTGGTGACTTGGTATCTTCTTTCTGCTCTCTTGTGATAACAGATAAATCTATTATCATGAAACACCCCCTCTTCCAATGGCAGTTAAGACTTAGGTTTAGGGCTGAGGACAACAAGGATGCATTGTGTTGTTAAATATACAAAAAGATAGGGAAATATGAAAAGTAGAGATTGAAATAGATAAAAAGTGAAGATGTGCTGCATCTTTTCCATTATTCATGGTGACTGGCCAGTTGTCTGACATTGGAATGAGGGAGAGACAAGAGGTCAGGGAGAGAGGGATGAGACAAGACTGAACAGAAAGGAAAGGGAAGAAAGAAGAAGGACAAAATAAGAATATGGGAAAGTGATCAAAGTTTGACAGTTAATGAAAATAATACACAAGGAGAAAGAGGAGAGGAGAGACTGATAACAAAGGACAGGTTGGACAAAAACCAGTAAAGCAGCTTAAAGGACAACACGCAGAAATGTGAAAGGAGAACTTACAAGGTGAAAAATGCAGAGAAGAAAAAGGACAGCGAAAAACCTGTGATAAAACAAGGGCTGATGGATGAAGAACACACAAGAGGAGGCTGATGCAGGAAATCCACTTAAATGAACAGAAAGAGAAAGGTCACACAAGTGGCAAGGAGAGGTCAAAAGTTACAAAAGGTGAGCCAAGGAAGCAAGTCTAAATTAGGTTAGACATTACAAATACCAGGTTGCATGATAAATGAGAATGTAAAGAAAAGCTGGAAGGAGATGGGGGATGGGAGAAAGGAGGGGATGGAGAACAGAAAAGAAGAAAAAGAAGTGGAAGTTTTACATAAAGAAAGAACTCATGAGGATAAAACAAAGGGGAATGTGTACAAGACATGAGTGGAGAGGTTTAACTGACCTGAGAGGAGTAGACAAAAGAAGAAGAAAAGCCAAGTCACAAAAAGAGAGGGGTGGGGGACAAAGAAACCAAGAGCAGGATAGAGGCATTTCTGTGCCCCTGTCTGTTTTTAGACCACAAGCCTTTTGGTGAGCATCACAAATACAAAGATATAGTTTTCTACTGTCCGGACACTGCTTTTTGGCCTTTGTCCTTTCTATTGGCTGCTTATATTGCTGGCAATACATTATTTTTAGTGCATTGCACTGCTGCACTTATTTGCAAGTCCCTGTGAATGTGTGCATCTGCAAAATGACAAAAAGGCACTGTAAAAATAAATGATTGGATACAAGTCAAAAAGTTGGAAAGCACATTATCCACAACAGATAGCTGTTTATTCCAAGTGCTTAGTGCAAAACCATGGTACACCAGTACTTTTACTCTCATAACACACCCACGCACGCACGCACGCACGCACGCACGCACACACACACACAATTTTAAATGTAAATGTAATAACAGGACAACTGAGGTGTTTCAAAGCAGAGAAAAGAGAGAGTGGTTTGTCGCAAAAAACGGAGCAGGGAGACAGGCAAATGGGAAGGAAGAAAAGCAGAAGTGGTTCAGCAAAAAGGGACTTAAGGGATCAGTGAAATGAGATGTTACAGAGGAAGCGGAGAGCAAATAGGAAGAAAGAGGCACCAGGCACTGTGGATGGACGAGGTTCATCCACAGATGCTGCAGGCCTCTGGTGGGTCTTTCAGTTGTCAGACAAGGCCAGCCATTCCCAAATGTCAGAAAGGGAGCCAATTCCTGTTCAAATGATCAGAAACAGCTAAACCTCCCACATAATGTCTACCAACCACAGGGTACTAGAAGAGAATATTCTGGTTGATTGTTAAACTTCAGTATGAGCAATGCAATGTACAATGTAAAAACCATCAGTATGTTTTACACTTCAACTTATTTCAGCACTGATGGGAGATTAATACTAATCGTGTCAACACAATTTATTTTTTTGTGTAAAATGCTTATCACTATGAGTTTTCTGTAGGAGTTGCTGCGGAAGTATTAGGTGTCAGAGCCATTAAGTTTGTTCAAGTGAGGCAGTGGCCCTTCTGTTTGTATAAAACATGGAGGGGAATTCAGCAGTGATTTGGTATTTGTGTTGTTTGCTGATGATGGTGTCCTTCTGGGTTCATCAAACCATCATGTTTGATTGCCCTGGAGAAGCTTCATCACTGAAACCATAGTTGTTGCCATGTAGAGAAAAGTAGCTTTACCCAAAGATGCTATCCATAACACACACACAGCCAGCTATGTGCATCAATGACAATAAGTAAACCAAAATGAGACTGTTTCTACCTGCGGGTGAAATGGGAATGGCTGGTCTCACACTGCAACTGTAAGAATGAAAGAAGTCTGACAAACAGCAGGACCTTGATGTTGATCGAAAAAAACAAGTGGAGGCAGTTCTGGCAAATCGTAAGTATGCCTTGCCAGCCTTCTCAAGGGAGCGCTAGGACAGGCTAGAGGGGCTACATCTCCCATCTGGGGTTGACTTTCACTCTGGATCCCTCAGAAGAAGGTGGAAAAGGTTCCTACCAAAATGACATCTGGGCTTCTCTTCTTACTCTATGGCCATTGAATGAAAGGATTTTGCCCTGGTTAAATGACTAGAAAATTACCTGGATAAGCCAATAGAAAATGGATGACTGGATGGAAATTACTTTGCTACTGCTGTTTCTATTGCGGCCAATAAAATAATTAAAACATAACTCTGTGTGTGTGTGTTTGTGTGTGAGAGAGAGAGTGACCGGGAGAGAAAGAGAAAGAGAAAGAGAGGGAGGGAAAAGTGGTGGCAAAAAAATAGAGAAGTCAGAGGTATAAAAAAAGATGACATAAAGAGTATAACATAATAGAACACAGCCCAATAGAGTGCAGTGCAAATGGAAAAACAAAAAAAAATGTTTACTTGGCCTGTGGTCTGTATGACAATCAGTTATGTTGTGTGTTCAAATTTGTTTTTAAAGTGTTGCATGTGAGGCTTTTCTCACAGAGCTAAAAGCTAACATCAGCACGCTCATGTTCATCGCCTTAGTTTAGCGTGTTAGCATGCTAACATTAGCTATTTAGCACTAAATGCTAAATACAGCTAGGCTGATGATGTTGTTATTAGATGTGCAGATATATAGTCATATGCCAAAGTTAGAAGACTGGAAAAGATAGAATGGGAGGGATTTCTTTAAAGGTGCTCTAAGCGGCGTTGGGTGATGTTACTTTTTGGTGACGTTCAAAGTATTTTCAAACAAAATGAGACTAGCTTGACTCTCCCTCCTCCTCATCCCGTCTCCTCCCTTCTGTGCTTCCGTGCACTACCCCCATAACCACACCCACAAATCCTTTTTGTCGGTTATTGGCTGGAACGCTTGAACACTGTTTGTGTATGCTTGGTGGTGCAGGTGGGCACAGTTTGTTTTTGTTGCCGTTTGTAGACACTGGGCTGTCTACAGAGACCACATTCTTTACAGTGTGTTCTGGGAACAGGCAGCTCACGGATAGTGAGGACATTTTTGCTGCATGTGACAACAAATGTTGTAGCCTAAAACATGCGTGACATCACTTAGAGTACCTTTAATGTGAACATTCAGAGATTCTATCAGCCTCTTTCAATCAGCATAACAACCATTGCTTCTTGAGTTTTCACCACCAGCAACTGAGTTAAAATCAATGTGAATAAAATAGTGAGCAATAACCATCAAAATATGATGAAGCACTGTATATCGTGCTCCTTGGATATAATGGCCTATAGCAGAGTACGAATTCATTAAGTTGAAGAAAATGACAGAACTAATGCTGTTGAGCTTTAAGCATTTCAGTTTGTCTTGTGCTTTGAAAGACTGGGATAAAAGAGGAGGGAGTGAAAGGGGGGAGTGAAACAGAGAGGAAAAGAAAGGATAGCCAGAGGGAGTGTTGAGAGTGCAGAGAATAGAGGAAGGAAGGAGAAAATGGTGGTACGGTAGAGGTTAGGTTGTAGAAAGGAGGTGCGTGGTTTGGGAGCAGGAAAGGCCTGCTGCAAACATTATGAAATTGATAATGATCTTAAGTAAAGAAAATCTGTTCAGATTTAAAGATAACAGCTATAACAGCACAACAGATAACAGCCTATGTTCCATGATAAGCCTTTATTCAGGATTAGCTGTATATCTGCTCTTCATATTTAGGTCATCAAAATCATGTATAAACATGTATATTGAACTAAGGACTCGGAAGAAGCTGTGAAAAGTTGCCTCTGTATATCATATCAAATAGACAAATAAAAAATCTACAGTGTACCGCCACACAAAAATGGTTTGGAAAAAAACAGGCAATTTAGTTTTCTGTTCAGATTGTTCGTTTTCCAGAAAAATCTGGATCATTATATTGATTCATGAAAAACATATGCAAATTACATGCACTGAGAGGGACTGTTGACCTCCTCAACTGCATACAGAAACAGCAGTGTCACCTGTTGACAGTTCACTTGTTAAATAGAGAAATATAAAGAAATACATAGGCTACATATAAGCCATACAGTGACATAACACCATTGGACTACAGTAGGCACAGCAGTAGGCACAAGCAATACATATGCCTGGAGGTCTTCTGTCTTTCTGACCCTCTCCCCTCATCTTGTCTCCCAGTTGTCTACCTTCTTTCTCTACCCTCATTCTCTCTGCATGTCTTATTTATATTTCACAAATAAGCCCCATGAAATTAAGTGCACATAAGCAGAGTAACTGTACTCTGCACCCAGTCTGACCTCACCCAGAAAGCAGGTTTCAAAGGTTAGCTAAAGCTTGAAAACTGGGTACAACTCAATATCAAGTAAATAATCTTTCAATTTAGACTAAGGTTTTAAGAAATGTCATGATAGTTTAGTGGTCCAAAAACAGGATATACAATTCATTGTAATTGTCTGCAGTAATAAAATGTCTATCTCAAGTGACATGTGTCCATCTGACATACTGGAATCAAATCATCACTTTGTGAAAAGTAAAATCATTTAGGCACAATTACTAAGTCAGTAATTAAAATTGTGTGTGTGTGTGTGTGTGTGTGTGTGTGTGTGTGTGTGTGTGTGTGTGTGTGTTGTGCAACCTGACATTAAACCTGCCAGCTAGCAGACAGGAACATAAAACAGGAAATTGCTTTTGGGACAGCCAATCAGAAAAAGCTCACAGTAAACAGGAAGAACCCATCACAGTGGTCCTGTCAGGTGTCACTCATTTTCACAATGACCTGCCCATATGCCTCAGTGAAAATGTCAATCATCTCTTAATCCCACCTCAGATAAAAGGATTGTATTACACTGTGCACGGCAGAAGCCCAGTTAGGTTTATTTTTATATAATTATATTGTTTGAAGCCTGGAGTGAGTGAACTTTCATTAAATATAAAAGGCGTCTGGGTGGCCTATGGCAGTTTAGTTGCAAACCACATAATTACAACATCTGTTTTATTCCAATTTGGGACATTTGTTGTATATCCCCTTTCCATCTTCCTCTCTGTTTTGCCTGCAAAACCTGCAAAAACCAAAAACACATTCTCACACACAACTACTGGTAGTGTTGTGTACTAGTGAATATTAAAACAAGTTCCCTTTGTTTGTAAACCTATACATTTAGAGATGTAAATTCTTATTCTCATCCACAAAAATAATTTGGAGTTCATATCAATTCACATTACTAGAGATGCACCAATACCACTTTCTTTCATACTAAGTACATGTACTTACATTTGGGTCCTTGCCGATACCGAGTACTGATACGAATCCTTACGTAATAGTCCATTTGGGGTCCAAAGGTGTTTTCAGACACAGATGATTTTGGCATGCTCTGATATGCTTGACAATTAGACAAAATCTAAGCAGTATTTTCAAAGTACCATGCCTTTTTTTCTTTTCAAAGCTCAGTGCCCATGGGCTGGACATTTCCCTGAGCTATTCTCAATAAAATAAATAATATTCCTGATATCAAAATACTGAGTCAAGTGTAGAAAGAATAAAACGCAAAGTCCGATGACATCATTTGCGTGCATATTAATTAGCATTTAAACAGAGTGGCTGGTTTGTTTATGCCAGCAGCTATTTTCACAAGATTTTCTCCAAATTTAAAGACTTGTGGCAAACTATATAAACCGATAGCTTTTGTTTTAGCCAATTTGTAAAAACTTGTTATTTGCACTGTGGTTGTGCAACAGCGCGATGGAGAGGCTGCATGCAGACAGAGCATATTGAAATATTGCTTTCTCTATGTGTATGCCTGTTAAACTGATGAGAGACATTGGGCTGATACTGGTAACGTTACTCCAAATATCAGTGGTGAAGAGCGTCTGTTATTTTTACAGCCCAAAATCTCCAAACGGCTAACATTGCTCTTCTTCCGCCTTACTACACCTGCTCGACAGAGAAGTTAATGTCCCATTGCTATAAGGTGGTTTTTAGTATGAGTACATGGCATGTGCACGGCATCAGACCAATACCCAATACTGCCATCGGTGTCAGTGCATCCCTACACATTACTGTAGTAACTATTTGCCAACTTAAATTAGATAAATTCCTTGAAATCATTTTAATGAATTGTCCAATAAAAAACAAATAAAACATAGGAAACCACAATGGGTGTCTTAAAAGTCTTCAGTTCAGGCTGCAGTCATTCTTTTCCATATGATAAAATGTTGGGTGTTCTCTTCAGCACACTCCCTAGCTTCCCCCCGCATTGCAGAGGGTGGGTTGACAGTGGTCCTTGAATGTTATGCTGTCAGAGACAAGCTATGTATGTGAGTGTGTGTGTGTGTGTGTGTGTGTGTGTGTGTGTGTGTGTGTGTGTGTGTGTGTACTTGAGTGTGTGTTATCTGTCAGAGCTCAGAGAAACGATCAACAGCTCACACAGTCAGAAGGCCACTTAAGACCTTACACTGACACACTCACACAAACATACAAACACACAAACACACACACACACACACACACACACACTGTATCATGAGAATGCCATGGTTGATGTGCACCGCTCTGCTGGTGACAGGACTAAATGTGCAATTATTCTCCATTCCTTTTGTTTCCTTCGAATGCTATCCTCTCTGCCTTCTTCACTCGACTTATTTATCTGTCAACCTATCCATTCTATTCTTTTGCAAGTTGAGCGACAATCATGAACCATTTTCTACACATGGAAGACAATGTCATCTAACAGTTGAATTCAGGAGAATGTGAAAAATGGGAGGCCATTTTTGCAGGACTTGGTGATCTATAAATGCATTTTTAGTAATTATGTTTACCAGTGAGAGAAGACTAAAAACAAAAAGTTTCCAAAATCATATTGCAACTTGAATTGAGAACGCAATGTCACGGTGCACAGTTGTGCAGATCCTTTGAGACACTTAAGCAGTGATAAACCAGGCAGAGAAAGAATTAATGCATCTTATTTTTTAAGCACAGATAACAGAAATGATTCTGCATTTTTGAAAAGAATATAATAAATGATTTCATGTGGCACCAACTAGTACTGAGATGATGCTGATACACTGACTTAATTTAACTTAAACCAGCGACAACCATGCATGCCTAACCGTAGACTGCCTCCAACCCAGCAAAAACACATCTAAACCTTAAATGGAGATTTGTGATACTCTAAAAACTAACTAACATGAATTCCAACAGCGCTCTAAATTTAAAAACCAGAGTGTGTTCTGTTACAACAGAGTGGCAATTTTCAAATAGCAAATGGGAGTGAAAACAACCATTTATCACCTTCGCTGTGGGATTTGAATACTGCAGGAAAATCGACAGGACTCCTGTGCAGCTAATCAATCAGTAGTTGTATCCATCCTGCCCAACAACATCATTAGTCCTCTTTTAATATGAAATGTGAATGGACTGCTCAGAACAAGGCTATGATGTCTTGTATGTGTTTGGTATACTCTACAGCTGTTTTGTGATTCTGCTTCATTATGGTCAGCATGTGGTGTGTCAACCTGATTGTCACAAAGATGTGTGTGCCCTCTGATGTGACTATTTATCAACTCATCATTGTGGTCTGCATATGAAATGTATCTCACCATATGCTTGGTGCTTCTGTACCGCTGATTTCCAGGAAGTCATATTTGTCCTCTAAAAGGAAATCATTGAAGACGAGAGCTATAGTGTCCCAGGGTTCAGAGAGGATTGACCATGTACAGTCCAGGTTGTTGTCATACTCTGCAGGGAATCCTGGGCTAGTTATTGAACCTGCTGTGCCTCGTAATGTACCGCCACATGCTCCCTCCGCTGGAGAGAAACAGAGAGGTAGCAGGACAAAGAATGAGAAAAAAATAGCAATTCTCCAAGGAATTTTCATAATTCATACACTGATTTTGGTGCTTCCTTTTGATAATTTTCTTTAATTGTTAGAGTCTTTTATCTATTTAATTAGTTTTTTCTTTCTGTTTTATTATTTTCTTTATATAATTTCCTGTTCCTGTTTACTGTTTATATTAGTAATGTCTATCAGACTGTCAGCCATTTGTAATAAATGTAATTATTTTTTTATGAAAGGAGTAATTTAAAGTATGTTTTTATGGATTGATTAACTAATTGATAACCACACTTTAATAAACTGGGTTTTATTTTTTGTTTTCAATGTATGTTCAATATATACGTTTTTATATATATCATCTTAGATTTATGTATGTATTATATGTTAATAAGAATATTACAACTAAAATAACAATAATACTGTGCTTTTCATCGTACTTTATTAATTCTATCGTCATTCAAATTTCATAAATACATCTTGGGTACATCTTCAAACACTTAAAATGATGTGAAAACAAAGGAAATATGTTATCGCAATAACTAAACACAAGAAAGTATTAACACCTCTGAAACACAAGACAGTTTTGCAGAGATTTGTCACAAGATACTGAATCCCTGAGCTGAGCAGTTCAACCATCTACTGGCCCTGATTATAAAAACCTGGAAATACAGTATCTGTTTGGCAGTAGACTAATGAACCAATAGAAGGGCTTTGCTTGATGATTTGGGGCTCCATTTGGTTCATACAGTGGTTAGTTAAGTAATTTGAGTCAGACCTCACTGTACTTAAAAAGTAATCAATACACTGTGGCTTCACATCTTGTAAAGGTCCTTAAATTCTCATGACCCCACCAATTAGAGTGTTTATTTTATTTTGCTTTTATTGTTGGAGTTGGCAGTGAGCATTTCTAAAAATATATATTTAATTTCATTTATGAGCCAACTTGTCATATTAGGTGAGGTATGTCATACTTTTATGATCTATTTTAAGAGATCTAAATGACATAGTAGAGAGAAGAAAAAAGAGACAAGAAAGAAAGAAATCTTACCTCTACAAAATGGTGATGGGAAGTCCCACTGTGCTCCACTGCCAGGTGATACAATACATGTGAGGATACTGTGTCCTTCCAATACAAAACCTGACTCACAGCTGTATCGGATCTTGTCCCCCATGTTGTACCGCAAGCCATGAATGACTCCGTTTGGGATGAGACCTGGGGTGCCACATGTGTGGCTAGGCAGGACTGAAACACAAACAATAAAACAAAAAAATAGTTTTGATTATATCATATCCAAAATACAAAAATAACCATTTGACAGCTAAAAATAAAATAAAACCGAATTTCTGCTTCTCAGAATGTTTCATAAGAGTATCTTTTACTTGCACAAAGAGATTAAACTATCCAGTCTTTCCCAAGAAAAAAGCTAAGAATAAATGGGTATTTTGTTTTTCTTCTTGGGCATCATGGGAACCCTCAGATTTAATTAATCTGTTAAAAGATTTAACAACTTGTTGGGGTTCTAGACTCCCAGGTGTAGGATACATGTTTTGACAAACATTTCAACAACATCTCTTAAAGGTTCTGGTACCCATTAGGTGATGATTCACACAAAACTAAATCTGTCAAATATATCTCATAATATCATATATATATATATATATATATATATATATATATATATATATATATATATATATATATATATATATATATATATATATATTTGAATTGCTCCTATTTACAGTCACTACAGTGGAAACTGACCAATTACTACACATCAGAATCAAAACACAAAATAAGATGTGTATGTTTGCTTTGCTAGAAACCTAAAAAAATATGTGTACGTTACTGTGTGGCTGGCATTTTTTCTCCAATGTGCATATGTTGTTGTCAGTTCTTAGATGGCACAGCTCTACAGTGGGAACAGCTACAGGCAGCTCATGGTCTAACTAGGCCAAAATCAATCTATGACTGTAGCCAACACGCCTTAGCTCTACAGAAGGGGCATCAGCACAGTGACTGTAGTAAAACCTGGACAAACTCCATATTTGACCCTGGTGTACAGTGTGCTGTGTGCATTTGTATAACTGGAGCATGTTAACTTGCTGGGTGTGTAATGTGTGCGTGTAATGTGTATCCAAATGGCTAATTTTAATGTGTGCATATGTGCATGCATAGTGCAGCGTCAGATTGTCTACATGTAAGGGTTTTTAGTCAGTCAATCTGTGTGTTTGTGGATGCTGTTCCAATTAAACGCTAGTATGGTAATTAGACAAAGCTTCACCATGAGACCCTGAGAACCAGGACAGAGGGAAGTAGGGAGGGGTGGAGGGTGAGAGGAAGACAAAGAAGGGAGAGGAAGTGAAAAAACAAAATGAAGACAAAGAGACAGACAGGAGAGAAGAGGAAGAAGAGGCAGAAAGACAAGAGACAGAATGTGGGAGGAAGAGAGAGAGGGAGAGGAGGGGGGGAAGAGGAAACAGGAAAGGGTAAAGACAGAGACTCCAGTCAAACAGGAAAAGAGAGAGGTGAACTAATTGCAGTGGGGCCTAAACATGTATAATTTAGACTAATCAAGTCATTATTTGGATTGTATGAAGTCATGCATCAGAGTCAAGTTACTCACACTCAGCTGACCCATGCCATCATGCAAAAGTGCTGTCTGCTTTGTTTTAACAACCAAATTCAAAACCCCAACTAAAGCACTGACCAAATGAAGGGCAGAAGGAGAGAAAGATGCAATGAAAAGAAGAGAATGAAAGGAATCATACGTCTAAGCCAAGTTGTTAGTCACACTTATGTGACTGAACAGTCCTGTGTCTACCAGGCTGCCATGTCTTTAAGCCAGGTAGGTACACAAAGGCATTCCCTCATTTTTTAGAAAGCATTTCAATTTTGGCAATAAAGTTTTGTTGTCTTTTCTAACATCAAATGTTGAACAGGAGAATCTGGTTTGCTGGGATTAGATGTTCGAACATCTATAACATATTCTTTTGGCTCTATGTACACAACGGTGAATTACTTGCAGTGCTAATGTAGGATGGATGTGAGAGACAGTGTATATGAAATGTATTGTAGCTTCATTTTGACAAGATCCGACAGCTGGCATCTCCTGCTGACTTCATATTCATGTAGACGCATAGTGCAGGCAATGGCTTTATAACTGTGTTTAAAAGGATTCAATATTAAAGGATATTAAAGTTTTCCCTTGAAATAGGTAAATTCTACTGAAAATTACACCATTTTAGCCAAAGTCAATATCCATTGTGGAAAGCAGAAAGTGACTTGTTCTGCACCATGCATGGGGCTGTTTAATATGGACAGCTCCTGGTTCTGAAAGTAAGTATATTAAAGTTACTAAAATCTTTTTAAATTCAGTATACAGTTAATTATCCTGTTATGCATCTTACAAAAACAGATCATGATGACATATTTTCTAAAACCACCAGCATCAATGCATTGCTGAATGGCACAGCTGAATAAAAGTAACATAATACTTCCGCGTCCTACAGTAGCTTAGTTTAATGGCATACCTAATTAATTGATTAGACAGATAATGTCAAATTCCTCTAGGCATAGTACAGGGGCTATGCTGTAACTCTTAGCAGGGTTTAATAGACAGGCCAGGTCTTGTACTAATGGCAAGAAGATTTCAAACATTGTAACTGTACAAATCTAGGTGTTTACTGTCTTTCAAAAAATAATATTAGAAGCCAAATTAATTCAAAACATATTTGTCTTTGTTTCCCTCTGACTTTATTGTGAGCTCCTTGTTTACAATGTTTAGAGTAATATACACTATGTGAGTTATTTTCACTACAAATTCAGATTACAAATGATAGATTGCTTGTTTTAATTTGCCATCAATAATCAGTATTATTCTGGGTCACTGCAATGTATTTAGAATCTAGATTGAGAGAGGAATACTGGCTGTGTAAACTCTGTAGGGGTGGGCAATATACCGTTTTTATCACTGATTCTCTGATACTGATACATGATCAAATGCATCCCATTTTTGCCAACCCTTTATAATTCCTGCCCCTCTCCCTGCTGTTCCCCTGGGGTTTTAATCCCCCCTCCCCCCCCATTTTTAACCCAACACATGAAATGGCCATGTATCACTGCTGTTAGTGAGTGTGTTTTCAACATATTTGTCAGCTGGAAATCGCTTGTTGAGTGACGCAGAGAAATGCGGCAGGATAATACTCATTGTAGCTACAGTATATTGCTGTGCTTCCGCCTCCTGTGTGAACCCAGCGTTTTAACCTACAGTTAGATCAGCATGACAAAATAACAAAGGCGTACTATGAGTTCCTGCATGGTTTCAGTGCAATTTAATTTTCGTCTCAAATGGTAGACATCTCTTCTTGATCTGCTAGCTGCCTTCCACCTGAGTACACTGTGAAAAAGCCCAAACTTGGGAGACAACACAGGGGTCGTAAACGTCAAACAAGCACTAGGGGCACAGGCTGTGCACCAAAATACATCAAAACACGTTCCAGCCAATCACAAGTGTTTCACTAACCCCCACCCCAACCATCTTGTCTGTGTTTGGCTGGATCATGGTTTGTTGTATTTTGGTGCACAGGCTGTGCTCCTAAAAGGTTATGTCAGCTTTCGGTTTCGTCAAAGAAATAATTATCTTAAGTCTAATGTGGTATGTCAGATCACAAATGATGAAACACCTTTATTTCCTAATTTTTCTGTCTTAAGATATATTCCCTTACATTGCCCTAAAATAGAGCGAACAAAGCTGGAATCATGTTTTGACTGGATTATCCATTTGAATGTACTGTACTGTACCGTCACCACAAAAAATGGTAAGGTGAGGTCATATCGCCCACACAGTGCATATTGCTTTGATTTGTTTGCTTTGTTTTTAATCAGTACTATACAACATTGTTTAGCTTCAACCTCATGCCTGGGGAAGTTCAACTTAGCTGCTTGCAATTGTATTCAATAGCATAATCACTGTGATTACTTAATATTTGTTTTTCATTTTATTCAAACAATATGCAAGTCAAGTTCATTTGGGGTCATTTCACAAAAAAAGGTGTGCATTATAATTCTGGACCAATCATAATACAAAACGTGGTCATTTGTGTACAAGGGACTGAAGGCTGTGTGGTCATAAAGAGCACTGAGGACAATGCATGCTTTTGATTATTTCATTAAAGCTAATTTTGTGAGAACTAAATGTTCCAAACAGAGAAGCACAACATCCAAAATTTGCACATAACTGAAAATGTGCTGGGGTGGTATTCAGGTGCTGCCTGTCTCCCAAGTTAATTTACAATGATGTATTCAGATTACCAAAAATATACAAATATTTTTTTCCATTTGCCCAATTTTTGGACACCCATTTCCCCCTGCACTTCTGTACCTTTCGAATGTTGTTATACTGATTGTGTATAGAGCCATGTGTTATCTTCAATACACATGTCAGAGAGGAAAGCTCAACTGTATATAAAAAGTTGGGGTATTCCATGTTTAATGGTCAACGTCTTCTCAGCCATTAACTTGACTGGGGAATCGGATCCCAGTTTGAGCTGTATGTGTGTTTATGGGGAAATTTTGACTTGCACCATGTTATAGAAACTTTCCTCTTAGCCTAATAAAAACAAAACATGAATCCACAAAGAGCATCTGTCTTTTAGGAGTTTTATTGCAATAAAAAAGTTTCACAATTGCAAATTAAGATAAGGCGTTAAAGAGTTAAGTGAAGTTGCATGTGTCAAAACACATCCCTCATCCTCATCCTTAGCTGGTGTCTTTTAAATACACACACATTGTTTTTGTATCTGTCTGCCTCTGTCTGCTGAGAAGCAAGAGTTAAGATCTGAATCCTACAGTTCACGTTCTAATAACCTCTACAAGCCTGTTCTTGTATAGGCATTGTTGGTGATACATAATGGTGATATGTAATAGTGATAGAGAAGTAAGCAATGGCAAAAGGTGACAAGATTGAGGCTAGGCACTGTCTGTAACATTCAAAGTGGGATAAAGGGAGTGGAGAATGCAAAGTGGGAGTATAGAGAAAGAGTAAAGAGGGGATAGAAAAGTTGTATTCAGGGAAGAACAAACGAAGGATGACGGCAGTAAAAGATGAGAGCCAGAAGGAATGAGGAAGTGAGGAAGACAGGAAGAGGTGGATGAGAGGTGTTGATAAAGGCGTTTGTTAAATTGTTATTAAATTACTATCAGAATCTTGCTAAAACATTGTACATTAGTTTGTCTCTTTATAATGGTGACATAACCACAACAAGATACAGCAGGACCCTACTGAAAAGATAACTCTACACTCCACATATCACATCGCTAGCCTCTGTAAAGAGCTTGTCCAGACAGACATACTGACAAAGATAAAACGTAAGACACTTTCTTGTTTCTCAAATTGCAAACTGTTCACACTCACTAACTCTAGACATGGTCTGTCTTTCTTAAAGCCAATGTTGCAGGTTAACCACCACTGTCGATTATTGGGTACAAAAAGCACTCAAGATATGTATATTTTTATAAAAATGTCTCCAAATAGTGTTAAATGTCAGTTTTTTGGTCATTTTTGGTATTCGCGGGTTTATTAAGTCAATTCGGCGATGACGTCACAATGGGGAGCGAAGTCTCAGCCTAGCACTAGAACTACGGTGACTGACTGGGATGTGGAAGAGGTGGAAAGGCCAGCAGCTGTATTATTACAAACCTGCCAGATGTGAGAGGGCAAATGAGGAATTGCCAAGATTTTGGGAAGTCTCCTTCATCTATCTATCTCCATTTAGCAACGCAACATACAATGACTTTACTTTTCCTCTCCAACCAGCACGCACCATATTTTAATTGTTTATATTAACTTTACCATTCTTTTTAGACTGAGTCATATGAAAGGCTCCTTATCCCTAGACAACACCAGTTCACTGCATACAGACAGGCTATACAAAATAAACGTCTTATGACAGTATCAGGACAGTCATTATGGGCCATTATAGCCATTCCCCTTGATATCATCATATATCATATCATATATCTATCTAAAGAAAACGTGATATGGTGATACCTCATAATAGCAGTGTTAGAAATGATACAAACACCAATCCACTACTATTACCACTGCTACAGTAGTGCTAGTACTGAGCATCTGAGCACCTCAATGACAATATAGCTTTACTCCAGATGTGGTGTAGGAAAGAGGTGAGCAGTATTACTGTGTGGGGTACACAGTAATAAATATTGAATTATATTGTTATTAGGATGTGGGTTATAGGAAAGACATGTATTTTCAGAAAACTTTAAAGTTTGGTTAAACAACAATGAACAGAGGGTAATTTAACATATGTTCTATTTATTTGGGCACAAAGTGCATAATTTTAAAATAAATCCATATTGAAGTTTTTAAGGAAAGAGCAGTTTGGAGCAAAAACTATATTTTACAGATTACAATTAGCTGAGAACTCCATAAAACATTTTCACAGTATACTCAACAGTACACGTATTTGTACACCGTTGTATCCCTCAAAAGTTTTTTTAAAAGCTTGTCCGAGTCCGTTGTCTGTGAGGTTGAAACATCCACACCAGTCCAGGCTTTCGATAAATCACGGAGCTCAGACCTGTGCTGCCTTGCCTTGCACACTAGGGCTACGCTTCCTTTGCCTTTAACGTCATAAATGAAAATAATGTCCAGGATCTCCGGGAAAAGAAACAATATGCGTGTCTCCATTTAAAACATAATTGCAGGTTGATTGTGGGCGACAACGCTGTTGTGGTTAGATTACCGTAACTCTACTGCCAAAGTTGCTGGCTGGCTGGCTACGCAACGTTAGCTATATCCACTAGCATACGTACAGGCTAACCATAGCCAGTTAGTTTTATGTGTAACGTAACAGAAACCCACCCATTTCATAGGAGCAAAGCTTACTATTTCATTCAATACAAATATGGTATAAAATGTGCACTAACGCCACAGGTATTATGTTGACAACATGGAGGCATATATAGGAAACACCAAAGGCAGTTGTAATATTTACCTAGCAGGCTAGGCTAACGCTCTTGCGCTAACGTCCGGCGGGGTAGCGTTATCTAGCTGTCTAAACTTGTGAAAAGCCGAACAACACCCCCGTCTAAGCTGTGTTTCACTTTCCCTCCAATATTATAATAAACATAATGAAGTCACCTGGACTCAGTCGAGACCATAGACTGTTAATATTAAAAGACCAAAAGCCATTTTAGGCCAGACCAGTGGCAAATACAAGGCAAGGCAAGGCAAGGCAGCTTTATTTATATAGCACATTTCAGCAACAGGGCAATTCAAAGTGCTTTACACAAAAACAGTTAAAAGAAAGTAAAACCGATAAAACACAGAAGAAACAGTTTAAAAAAAAAAAAAAAAAAAAATATATATATATATATATAAAAACAAATAAAACACAAGAATAAAAGTTACAGTGCAGTATAAAAGAAAGAAATGAACATAATTTAAAGAAAGGCAACATCGAAAAGAAAGGTCTTCAGCATTGATTTAAAAGAACTAAGAGTAGCAGCAGACCTGCAGGTTTCTGGGAGTTTATTCCAGATATGAGGAGCATAGAAACTGAACGCTGCTTCCCCTGTTTAGTTCTGACTCTAGGAACAGACAGTAGACCTGTCCCAGATGACCTTAGAGGTCTGGGGGGGTCATAGTGTACTAGCAGATCAGAAATGTATTTTGGCCCTAAACCGTTTAGTGATTTATAAACTAGCAAAAGAACTTTGAAATCAATTCTTTGGGGCACAGGAAGCCAGTGTAAGGACTTCAGAACTGGAGTGATGTGATCCAGTTTCTTGGTCTTAGTGAGGACTCGAGCAGCAGCGTTCTGAATCAGCTGCAGCTGTCTGATTGATTTTTAGGGAGACCTGTAAAGACCCGTTACAGTAGTCAAGTCTACTGAAGATGAAAGCATGGACAAGTTTTTCCAAATCCTGTTGACACATAAGTCCTTTAACCCTTGATATATTCTTAAGGTGATAATAGGCTGACTTTGTAATTGTCTTTATATGGCTGTTAAAATTCAGGTCAGAGTCCATGATTACACCAAGATTTCTGGCTTTGTCTGTTGTTTTTAACATTGTTGTTTGAAGCTGAGCGCAAACTTTTAATCTTTCCTCTTTTGCTCCAAAAACAACCACCTCAGTTTTTCCCTCATTTAATTTCAGAAAGTTTTGGCACATCCAGCCGTTAATTTGTTCAATACACTTAGTCAGTTTTTGTATTGGACTATAGTCCCTGGCGATAAGGTTATGTAAATTTGTGTGTCATCCGCATAACTATGGTAACTTATTTTGTTGTTTTCCATAATCTGAGCCAGTGGAAGCATGTAGATGTTAAACAGAAGAGGCCCCAGAATGGAGCCTTGGGGAACTCCACACGTCATATTTGTACGCTCAGATGTATAATTACCTATTGACACAAAGTAATCCCTATTCTGTAAGTAAGATTCAAACCAGTTTAGTACTGAGCCAGAAAGACCAACCCAGTTTTCCAATCGGTCTAGTAATATGTCGTGGTCGACCGTATCAAATGCAGCACTGAGATCAAGTAATACTAAGACTGAAATTTTGCCATTATCTGTGTTAAGGTGGATGTCATTAAAGACCTTAACGAGCCGTCTCAGTGCTGTGGTGTGGTCGGAAGCCCGACTGAAAGGTATCAAAGCTGTTGTTTAGTGACAAGAAATAATTGAGTTGTTGAAAAACTGCTTTTTCAATGATTTTACTTAAGAACGGAAGGTTTGATATTGGCCTATAGTTGCTCATTAGGGATGTGTCTAGATTGTTCTTTTTAAGAGTGGCTTGATTACTGCAGTTTTCAAGGCCTGTGGAAAGATTCCTGAAAGAAGAGATGTGTTCACAATCTGTAGAAGATCAGAAGACAAACAATTCAAGACATTTTTGAAAACACCCGTTGGTAGAATATCAAGGCAACAGGAGGAAGTTTTCAGATGTTGTATAGTGTCCTCCAGGTTTTTATGGTTGATCGCATGAAACTCAGTCATATTGGAACTAGTTCTGCTTGAACACTGTGACAACACACATCCTGTACTTGATATGGAGGCACTGACTGTTTGTCTAATCTTTTGAATTTTTCTTTGAAGAAGGAGGCAAAGTCATTGCAGGCCTTGGAAGATAAAAGTTCAGATGCTACTGGTACTGGAGGGTTTGTTAACCTATCGACAGTAGCAAACAAAGCACGTGAATTATTATTGTTTCTAGAGATAATATCAGAGAAGAAGGACCGCCTTGCATTCCTCAGTTCCAAATTATAAATGCGAAGTCTCTCTTTATAGGTGTTATAATGGACCATGAGATTTGTTTTTCGCCACCTTCGTTCAGCTTTTCGACACTCTCTTTTTTCTGTTCTCACCAGTGGGACATTTCTCCATGGAGACCTTTTCTTACCAGAGACAACTTTGACCTTAGTGGGAGCAATGGCATCAATAACATTTGTAATTTTACAGTTGAAATGATCTACAAGGTCAGTGACTGAGAGCCCAGGGGGGGCGGGTGCGGCGGAGAAAAGCTGAGTAACGCAGTTGCTCTGTTATCTTCCTAATGTGACGCCATGCAATGCATTGGGGGGGGGGGGAATTAAACACTGTAAATAGTGCCTACTTTTCGTATTATATTCAGTTTTTTTTATTCCAACACCATCAAATACAATGGATAACAGTTCAAATATTTATTTCCCACAAGAAAATTGCACAAATTCGTTGCAAAATTAAACCTGCAACATAGGCTTTAATTGTTGTTCAGTTAGACCTGTGTCTACATCAAAAATGTAATGTATCCATCTGTCAATGTGTGATATCAGAGGTCAGGCCTAAAATGGCTACTGCTGAAAAGAAGTTTCTTAAGCAAGGTCCTCCACACTACCTCTGCTCTCTCATACTGTATAAATATGCAGTGACGCATATTAGCTAACTATCCACTAAACATAGCAAAGCAAACAGCTCCTTGAATCTGATGGATGCACTAAAGCAGTTTCTAATGGATAAAAGCCAACCACCATAACCTCTTGCTTTTTCTCTGTCATGTAAATGTAGTACACTAGATACAGACACACCATTCTATACAGAAAAGTATACACAAAAAAACTGACATTTATTTAAATTAAACATCATCATAATTACTGGACTCATAGTTACAATTACAGAAAATGTTTCTCGCATTAACATGACAGTCACTAAAGACTGCTGAAATATGTAAGCTTAAAGACAAAAATGAAATAATGAATTGAAACTAAATGTCAAGGTGATATTCATATATTATGTATATATTCCAAATTCTCAACATTTAATGCGAGGGATGCTGTTTCACCTTTTGAAACACATGGAATGAGAGTGGAAAATGACCCCTAGTTACCTGACAGTAACAAAACAACTGGAGTGAACTATATTTGTATCCACAGCATGTAACTTGCCACAAGCCAAAGTTGGAACAGATGTTTAGCTTTAGCTCCTCATACCTGGCAAAAATCACTAATTTCTTGTTTGGTTTCCAGGGGGCTGTATAGTTAAACCCAAGCGGAACCAGAACAAATGTCAAACCGTGTGCAGATATTGCCAAACAGGGATTTAAACAGATGTTAGCATTTGAAATTTGTCTGGAAATTTTCATCTTTCAGTGTGATTAAAACTTTAAGATTAGTTAACTTTTTTAAATGAAAGGATTTCTGGAATCTATTGCAGCTTGACTCAAAATGCAGGTTGGGGAAATGCAAAGCAATGTTCTGCATCCTCTAAATACATTTAAAAATCATGTTACTGTCACTTGTTATTGCACCAAAACCCTTGGTCAGTTAGCTTCAGAGTATATAGAATACATCTTAAGACAAGCAAGTCCATTTATACCATACTACAGTTGCAGTGTGGGCCTTTTATAGCAGAGTTGATACTCAACTCCCTAGTATGAGCATGTGCAATCACCATTATTTCACCTGCCCACCACCCACAATTTTGAGTCTGAAAAAAAATCACTCCCCATCCATTTCATCTAAACACATCTCTACTGGGACCCTGAGTTCACACTTAAAGCATCTCTCAATGGGTGCAATTCATAATCCATTAACACTGCTCAACTCAGTTCCCATGTATTACCAAAACAATTGGCAATACTCCTTTAATCTGTGATTCTTGATGGAGAGTTGTTGCTGTTGGAAAGATGCCAAAGCCCCTGAGGTAAATGGACTCCCCAGCACCGCAAGTGTTCCCATGGTGTAAATGTATTAACAGCTTCACTGACACATTGTACATAATAACTCTAACCAACCAAACACTAAGGGGGCTCTTGGCCAACTGTGGCCCAAGGCCAAAGCTGAACGGAGGCCCCTGACCACCTGCTGTGCTCGCCGAGTTTAATGTGTCAACAGCTAACTCATTAATCAAATACATTAAAGGGATATTCCACCTTCTGAACATACATGTGCTCCAACCAATGGAGCCCTTTAAATAGATTGTTTACTATTTTGTTTGAGATATGTGTAAGAGGAGCATTGATTTTCAGGGTAATGCCCCTTTAAAGAGAGTTACCAAATAGGTTGGCTGCTTGCTGAAGCAGATAGCTTTAACATTGAGACAAATTACTAAAGAATAGCATTTCAGTGGGGATATGGAGGAAATGATTTCTCTGTATATAATTCAGTTAGGCCTGGTAGCTCTCTGTCTCTGCTCTCCCCCTCTCCTTTGTCTGTCCTTAATTGCAGGTGTGAAGCCTGGTGTGCGGGAGTCAGGGTTCCAGCTGCAGCTCATCTACACTAATCACCTCTGCTTCAAATACCCGGTCAACCTACCACTCTTCTTCAGATCATAGTCAAGACGGCAGTTGTGCTGCTGACTCTACCTAGTTGGATTCAGTGCTTGTGTGTTTTTTGCTCACCCTGTTTGTTCTCTTTCTGCCACAGTTCTGTAAACATGACTCCTGTTGCCACTTCACTCCTGCCATCCACCATTCCTGGGGCCTGTTGCACGAAACTAGGATAATGGATTAAGCTGGGATATTCAAGTTATCCTGGATGAATTTAACTTTGACTTGGTTGCACAAAACCAGGTTGAATTGAACCCAGCCAAGTAACCATGGAGATTAATCCTGGCGTCTCGTGTTAAATCAGCTGCCGCTCTGAACCGAAATAAACGTGTTTAACAGTTATTCCGTTGTCTTCTGCATGTGTTCTGTTTTATTTTTATTAACATGCATTATTTGTCACTATTGTGTTAATCGGGAGAGTCAAAACTTTGCCCGGTGGGACGGTAGTGTGTGGAGGCTGCCTGACGTGCGGCTGCTGCCTCCCGGCAGACCTGTGCATTGCGTCAGTGTCCACGCTCTCTATAAAAGTAAAGATGAGCAGCGCGGCGTCCGTGGTCTGTGCAGCTTCAGGTTTATACAGGACGCGCTCCGGAGATTAAGTGGGACAATGGGGTTATATTCCCAGATATGATATTAATGGCAGACTGGTCAGAGACCTATTCATTCATGATTTCATTTTCTTGTCGCTTGTCCCTCTCTAATAAAGGACAGTTTGTAATACTCCATAATATGTAGGCTGATGTTTTTTTATTATAACTTACTTTGGTTTCATAACCTTCTCATAAGTCTTACATCCCTGGACCAATAATGTGGCCTATATACATAAAGAGCGTAGTTTACATTCAGCACACAGGGAACAGCACAATGCTTTTTAATATATTTATTTTGATGCTGTTTCTTGTCAGAAGAATAAAAAAAAAAACATGAATACTGTTTTACACATATGCTCACAGTGTGTATTGAAGTCACTTACTTCTTTTTTCTAGTTTTTTTAGATTGGTTTCTAGATTGTTCTGTATGAACATTAATTGTACAAAGATATTTAGAATTAGACATAGCTTATAGAGATTTGTGCATATGGTTGTAAAACATGTTCTTGGGTTGTGAATAAGGGTTTGAAATTAAGCCTAGAGTCTTTAGGGTACATCTCCCAGGGAACATTAATTCCCTCTGCTCACTTTTGAGGCAAAGCAAGCTAAATACTACATTTTATTTATATTGTGCTTTACAAGGTAGGCTACTCAAAGACACTTTACAGTAAAACCAACACATTTATCACATAAAAACAAAACATGAAACTAGCATATTTAAAGCAATTAAAACACAGTGTAGCCTACAACTTTGTAAAATAAAAAAGTGGAGTAATAGGCTAAGTAGATATTTTTACATCCTTACGCATTCAGTCAGTCCGCTATAGCCTAGTCTGTTGGGCTTTTTCTCTCCGTTTGATAAGAGCCATATTTCCCTTTCTGCATTTTATATTCTTCACCTCCTCGTTACTTTCCATTAGAAGCTGTTGCTCATTGGGTGAAACACATGCCGCATGCGTCGTCTCCATTTCTGCATCAGTAAATCTGTGATCAATACCGTGGTCTATTTAAGAAAGCCGTGAACGTGCACTTATCCCAGCTATCTACAACTGGCTTGACATAGCTTCACTTTCTCATCCTGGCTCGGCAAACGTGCAACCGATTAAGCCGCGATGAGCAGATCACACTAAGTCAAGCGGCGCTTTTTCACTTATCCTGGATATCTTTATTCTACTTTCGTGCAACAGGCCCAAGCTCTCTCTACACTGGATCTCTGGACTTTTAGACTTGAACACCTGTACATTACGGTACCACTCCCGCTCTGTACCCTGGATCTGAAATCTGTTTTGGACTTTGCCTTTGCTGTGTTGCATTCCTGGACATTTGCAATAAATCTCTTAAACTTTCATTTGGCTCTGCGTTGTTTTCTGCACTTGGGTTCAACTTTAGTTTCACACATGAATTCTTTCTTTAAACATGATTTCAAGTTTAAATAGGCTATACATGTGTACTGTAATATTTTCATTGCACCTTTTTATAAACAGCAGTGTGAATTCATTTTGCAACACAAAATACAACCTACACTAGTATACTAAGCATTGATAATTGGTATATGTATGTGTTCATGCAGTAATTTGTATTAACACTTACAGTAGTTTCCAATAGTACTAACCTTATCACTCTGGCACTAGCAATGAGCAAGTTTTATAAACTAAAAAAGTATAAACCAAGGGACGCCGACTATGGCGAAGCTCAGACAAATACTGTGTGGTCACAGTTCATTTGGTTCATATTCAAAGCAGCATGCTGCAATGTACATCACTGATATTACTGATCAGAGCTTTTATTTCCTGCATTTATTGCATTGGGACAGAAAGATGTTCGTGATCTCAAATAGTGATGGCACTGTTCAAGATAATGAGACAACACATTATTTGTGCTTGACAAGTTCGGATGTTGAATTTTCCTTATAAGTGGGCCAGCCAGTGATGTTTGCAGTAGTAATTGTAAACAATCACCAGAGAAGGAGGGCAATCAGAGTACAGATTTCACTTTGTTCTACAACACAGAGGACACAACAGAATAAACCACAGCCTATCAATCAGGATAGGAATCAGGACTTGTAAAATCATAAGTTACAAAGTAAACAACACCAGTGCGTGTGTATGGCTAATACCAAACATTGCAATAGCAAAACATATTCTATATATAAACGGTTCCTAAAAGTTACATTTCTGCTCTGCTTCCTTGGAGATAACATATTAAAATCTATTAACACCGCCTTTTCTATGTTCCCTTAGTGAAAAAATATTAGCAGGACAAGTGACATTTTCAGCAGTGCTTCTAATCAATCACCTGCTAAACAGAGTAATCACTGTGGCAGCTACACTCCGTTAAACACCAGCTCTCCCCAGCCTTTCCAGCTTGACTAAGGAACCAAGAAATATTGGTTGCTAATATAGAACATCTCTACGCTCTGAAGGATGACATTCTAAAGACCACGAGCCATGGAGACATGAAGTAGAAACACAGGCCTACAGTAAAATGTGTCACTACAAGCAAACCCTTTTACTGTACACTACACATAGTTACTAGAGAGCAAGTCATTACTGTGATTCGCTACATTTTGTACATTTTCATAACTACAAAATAGTCAACCCAGAGCTCTATTGTTTGTGCACAATTCTTCTGGGGTGCTAAAATCAGCTAGTTGACAAAAAATATTCTTAACCTTTTCAGACACAAAGCATAGAGGTTTATCTCCTGGCAATAACAATATTGCAAAGGGAATAATTACTTCAAGACACAACCTGTTAAAATGAAGCTTGAGGGATTTGTGCTTGAGGGTTTTAAAACTTGCTCTTGCACTGCTATCCCCATCTCTCTCTCTCTCTCTCTTGCTCTCTTGCTCTCTCACTCTCTCTGGGGCACTGCTACCACAGTCCTGTTTTCTCTGGCTCTTTCTCTAGTTGTGAGTTTGAGTGCATTTCCCCTTATTCAGTTACAATGGGAGTTTCCACATATCCAACTTCAGGACTACAACATCTTTGAGTATCAATTTTGATTATTGTGGCAAACCAAAGACATCTACAGAGACCCACATGTTGACGTGGTCAAGATCTCTGCCATTTTTGTTTGCATTTCACAATGCGTTGATAATTAATGTAAATTAAAAATTGTAGGAATTTGAACACGCCTGTTATGGTTTGGGTGTTTCGTCTTGTCTTATTGTGGTAGTCCGTTTTCCTTTCTTAATTTCTTAGGCTGGTTTTCTGTCTTGTCTTGTGATTATGTAATTTTTGGTCTTGTCTTGTATATGTTCTGTTTCCTGTTTTATTGTGATAGTCTTGTTTTCTGTGCCATCTTGTTTAGTTTTACTTCCTGCCTTAGTTTTCCCACCCTTGTGATTGTCTGATGTCTTTCACCTGTTTCCCAGCCCAGACCTGCCTTTTGTTACCTCGTTACCCTCTGTATTTAGTGTTAGTGTTCCCTTGTCTGTTGTGAGATCATTGTACTGTTCCTGTGTATGTGCGGGCTCCAGTTAGTATTGTTGTTTGTTAGTCTTCCCGATTCTTGCTAGTGTTCCTTTGCTTTCTATTTTACTTGTTCCTTATTTTTGTATTACCTGTTTTTGCCTGCTTGTTTCCAGGGCTCCTTTGGTTTTTGAGATTTTCATTAAATCACTGTAACTATCCTCAGTGTCTGCCTCTGCATTTTGGGTACACAATTCACCAACCTTCCTTAACAATGCCTCCCCATTTTAAAAGTCAGTCTAGCAGTTGCATTTGGGAGATATAAGAGCAATGCTGTGCTAAGCATTTTCTGATTTAGGAAAAGGCACTGGATAAAGAGAGCCTGTAGAAGATAGGGGTGAGTGCCACTTAAAGTAATGAATGATCTTATTGTTGAGATTCTTAAGCTGAAACAAATCTGAAGTGAACAAGCCTTTTATAATGGGGCTCAGGATAAAGATTCAGATCAATAATAGTTCAATCTTCTCAGCAGTAGGTTAGCTGTAATTTGCTAACAGCTGGTAAAAGTTGGAACAAGCATGTCTAGGGCCCATAATTACCATTTGAGTGCTGTTGCAAGCTGTAAAAACTGACTGACATTCAATTATTAACAGCTGTAATAGAACTGTGCAGAAAGTTCAGGTAAGATACCACCCCCCTGATTCATTTTTAGCAAAGTCAGCTTATTTGCATTAAGGTATTCAGATACCAAGTGAGGACACTCTCTCTAATAGTGTACCTGGCCAAGACTGACTTGGAGGAAACTGTGGGCAATTGTTCAGGCTGGAAAGATTACGTTTCCCAGCAGGGGAAGGAAGTTTAACTAAAGAAATTGCTGAGGGACAAAACAAGAGTTTACTTTCTACGTACTAACGGGCCAGAGGGGAATCTTTATAGGTCGAAAGCTCCAAGAATGAATTCAAAACAACTTATACAAATGTAAACATTTTTTATTTTAAAGTTGTACGCTTATGTTCTCATTCTAAACATAATTATCACAGTAAAACCATGAAACCCTAATCAAACTATAATAAATAACTTTTTGCAACAGTGGTAAAAGGGGACAGGGAGAAGTGTGTGTGTGTGTGTGTGTGTGTGTATATATATATATATATACTGTATCTATGTACTTATCTATAATCTGCGCTATCTACTACTGAGCACTCTTACTGGTCTCTTGGGCTTTGGTCTGTCGTCTCCCCAACGTGATGTAATGCAATGCATTGTGGGGGAAAGGAGACTCATTGCAAACCGCTGTAAAATAGTACCTACTTTTTTGTATTATATTCCGTTTTGTGATATCCAACAACATCAAATACAATGGATAACAGTTTAAATGTTTATCACCAACAAGCAAATTATGCAAATTTGTTGGAAAATGAAACCTGCAACACTGACTTTAATCAGGGACACCTCAGCCTAGAATTGTGCAACTAACTTAATAATCTGAAGTCTGACATTTTTAGAGCACTGCAGCATCAGTATTGGCTACTGGCTTTACTTTTGTTTGTGTTTAGGCCGACTAGCGGCTTTACTGTTTTGTTTTTCTACTTTTTGTAACACCTAAACAACATATTTTAATTTTAAAATCTAATTACTGAAGTGCTCATAGAAAGGATGACAGTGTGACACCCCACAGCTTCAATGTGAATTTGAAAAAGCTTGTATACTTTAATATTTAAAGTCAAGATAGAATAATGTGTAGTCTACTTACAAATTTGTAAAAATGTTCACTTTAAGTTTTAAAGATTTTCATCAATCTAAAAGTTAATGTGGTCAAAAATAGCTTCATGCTTGTGCTTCTAACCAATTCATACTGCACTCCAGGCCTGAACTATTTAGATAATATGAAAGCATGAAGCAGCAGTTTAAATGTGCTACTCTCTGAGTAATGCATTACTGAAATGAAATAGAACTAAGGGCATTACAGAAATGGCATCAGCAAAAAGAAAATACAAAGTCAGCAGACGGAATGTCGGACGTTTGTCCATCTTTCTGCTCACGTGTCTATTTTCTATGTAACAAACTTTGCTTGGAGCTTCATGAGCCCTCCACAATAACTCCTCAAGGTCCCCACACCTTACGATGGTAGACAGTCCTGAGGAGAAGGGGGCGGCAGATATAATAGCATCTCATTCAGCCAGGAAACCTCAAAATAATCTAAAACCACATCCATTCCTAGTCTCCCTCATCACTCACCCCCCGCTGATCCTTTTCCTTCTCTTCCTTCCTCTCCAAAGATTACTGCCAACACATTCTGTTTTATCTTTTTCCTTCCTGTCATCATCGCTATGACAACCTTGACCTGACTGTGCCTTGTCATAGAAAGAGTGACCTGAGGCTGTGGTATGTCAGAAAAGAGGGGACAAAAACATGGAGAAAATATCATAACTTGGCTCGCCAATACTCACACGCACATTTACACGTGAGCCAACTTACATGAATGCTCACATACATACAGAAAGCATAAACGTATGCACTTGCAACGTAAATGTCTTGTTTGTCTTTAATACATTGTTGCTAACTCTCTGTGTGTAGAGACAAGATTAAGACAGACTAGTGTAAGTGAACGTAAGTGTTACACATGTGACTATTGGGTTTTTCCTTGACATTTGTGAAGTATCTGAATCCAATTTATGTGGATAACTAAGTTAATAGGTGTGTCGCCCCCCTGTGTGATCCATTGAGGCCATTCTGTGGGAGTGATTGTCTCACTGGTCTTAACCATCTTTGTCTTGAGTTGATGGCAGATCTGGTGCACCTGGGAGCTGGGAGCCAGTGGGGATAAAGCTCCACCTGGTCAGACTCCAATTTCATTGGTACTGTGTACTTGTGTATAATGACAATAAAGGCATTCTATTCTATTCTACATTCTCTTCTCTCTTCACTGCAAGCCAGACATCAACCATGGCCTGATAACCCCAATTGCCAGATTTTTCTTTGGGTTTATTAAAGTTACAGAGCTACACCTTGCACATTACAAAAGCTATGTTTAGTTTATTCTTTTGTTAAATAAATCACTTTTGATCATTTAGCTTGCCTCGTCCCCTCATTTTTCAAGGCCCTTGGGCCAGGTTGTGACAAAATGGGGACTCGTGCCGGGCTTAGTATTTGGGCAATTTGGTAAGATATGGGATCGTTGTGGCCTTAGTATTGTTGTAGCCTGATAAGTTGGGGAACATGAGTTGGGTCCGTTGTTCTTGGAGGAATGTGGTAGCTTGATAAGATGTGAGCTCATTTAACTTGGTAAGGCAACAACACACTGAGCTTGTGTCGCTTGTTACTGTGTTTGGAGAGCAATGTATTTGATTCGTATGTATTGTTTTTTTGTCTTACTTTGGTAATTGTTCACTCTTTTGTTCATTTGGGATAGTGCTGTGGTGCTATTTGTTAGTTTGGCTGGTTGAACAGGGTAAGTGAAGGCTTGTTTTCTGGCATTTGAAATAAATTTGTAGGTGTCTTGTTTTCTTACTAATTATTTGTTGTTGCTGCATACAACAGGTAATCCAGGTGGCTGATGAGGGTCCTCATGTGCTTACTGCTGATTAAAGTGTTGAGCTGCTCCTTGGTAGGGTTGCGACGAACGTTTGTGAAGCTTTTAGCTTTGAACTTAGTGCATAAATACCCACCACAAGTAGCTGCATGAAGACTAGGGGTGGGTTAGTTAGCTGGGTTGATCTAGATAGCGGGGAAACTCCATACCGGGTAAGGGTTAGTCCTCTTAGTGCGCATGGGGACGTTGCACTATCTTGCTGGGTCTCTTGCTGTAATTTTGTTTTGCCAGCTGTTTGTTGTAATGGCAGAGTGTGATGCGTTTATTGCAGAGATGGGAAGTAACAAAGTACAAATACTTCATTACCGTACTTATGTTAACTTTCTGATATTTTTACTTTACTATTTTTGTGCAGACTTTTTACTTTTACTCCTTACATTTTAACACGAATATCGGTACTTTCTACTCCTTACATTTTACAAAATTGGCTCGTTACTTTAGTTTTGTACAAGAGGTCGTCATGTTGGAGAATAGCTCACACTTTAAGCGGGCGTGCGCCACACAGAGAAAAAAGTGAGAGAAAAAAAGAGACAAGAGACTAGCTGTCCGAAGGATAATCAGTTGAGAACTGTAAGTCGTATAACTTGTGTTATAGTTCATTTAAGCCTGTTGTTTGTATTGGTCTATAGTTCTTGCACATTTAGAGTAAGTTAGTTACTGATTTTGTTTGTGTTCTTCACCTGTTAGCTAGGTTGCACATTGCATCAACAGAGAGAAGTTGTCTCCGTGCGTGTTTTAACAGACACACCTGAGGCGAAGTTGGAAACCAGAATCAGCTTTAAATCCAGTCCTGATCTAGTCCTCACTAACAAGTTTCAAATCATTTCACTGGAGTTACCGTTATTATTGTTAGCGTCATCAATACCGAATTTAATCTAATTGGATGGGAATATACACTTATATATAATATATAATATAATACACAACTCGACAGATCTGAGAATTCTCACAGATTTGTCATCAATTTGACAATTGAACTCATATCTTGCTACTCAGTCAAAACTGTATTAGCCTGGAGTCTCATTCACAATAATCATATGTGAGGTTTTAGGCCCATTGGCAGACATCTATTTAAAATGTAGGTACTTCTACAAGAGTATTTGTATCTGTACAAGTATCTGTACTTCTACTTATGTAAAGGAAGTGAGTACTTTTGCTATCTCTGGTTTATTGCAGCTCCGTCTGAAGAGGTGTTGGGGCGTTGTATTAAGGAGGAGTTGCTGAGGAGCACTTCTTGATAGTGGTAGGCGAAAAAAAAAAACCTTAAAGAGAACATTAGGGTAGCTTTCTGCAGTCTCCATGGTTTCCACGGGTGTGCTTATTCAGACTCAGGGCTTAATGTTTGATCAACAGAAGGAACCGTTGTTGATTCAGCATGAGCATGACAAATGTAAACATGAATTGCAAATTAAAAAGCAGATTGAGGTGGAGAGTATTTGTCAAGAAATAGAGGAGGCCAAATTAGATCTGGAAGGGCACCGCTTATCTTTAGCAAATGAAAGAAAGGGGTCCATTGGAGATCAGAGCAGGCAGTTGTCTGGAGCTGTGCATTCCTTTGATATTAATAATTTAAGACTACTGCCACAGTTTAATGAGAATGATCCTGATAGTTGTTTTGTGTTTTTTTGAGCGCTTTGTTAAGGTTAGGGGTTGGCCTGATGCAGATTGTGCATTGATGTTTCAGTGTGTGCTGACAGGAAGAGCGCAAAAAAGCTTATTCATCTTTGAGTGAAAAGGATAGCTCTAGCTATGTAAATATTAAGTCTGCTGTGTTAAAAGCATGGCTGTAGTCAAGACCACCTTTGACGAGTCCAAGACCAGGACTGGTCGAGAGGTTCCAAGACAAGTCCTAGACAAGACAGAGTCCAAAAAGGTTTGAGTCCTAGTCAAGACCAAGTCCAGGACAGAAAAAAAGGTCTTATGAATGACAGTATCAAGACAATCATTTTGGGTTATTTGTTGCAAAAACAGTATCACAACACCCAGGATTTGTAAGTATAGCCATCACCCTTGATCATATATTCTAATCTAATCTAAAGAAAACAGAATGACATATGGTGATAACTCATAATAGCAGTGGTAGAACTGATACTGCTACAGTAGGTACTAGTACTGAGCATTTGAGCAACTAAATGACAATATACTGTAGCTTCACTCCAGATGTAGTGTAGAAAAGAAGTGACCAGTATTATGGTTGGTTTATGTCTTCCCTAAAAATATTGTATTATATTGTTATTTGGACGTGGGTTAATAGGAAAGACATGTATTTTTAGAAAACATTAAAGTTTGGTTAAACAACGAACAGGCTGTAATATAACATATGTTCTTTTTATTTGAGACAATTAGCAGAATTTTAAAATAAATACATCCGGAAGTTTAGGGAAGGAGCAGGTTGGGACACACACACACACACACACACACACACACACACACACACACACACACACACACACACACACACACACACACACTGCACTCAAGGAGCTGGAGCAAAATCTATATATATATTTTTTTTTACAGATTATGATGAGCTGAGAAATTCATGAGAACCATTTTTCACACTATACTCAACAGTACAATTATTTATTACTTATAAATTATTATTATTATTATTACTTTCAAAAGGCACGATATGTGTGTTTCCATTTCAAACATCACTGCAGGTTTACGTATTGCTTTTAGCAGCAGAGGTTGCTACTAAGCTAGCTGTCTAAAAAGCCGATCAACATCCCTGAACTTTGTTTGTTACTATATTAGGAATTTCCCGATCTATCGGTATTGGCATTTAGAACTAACAATTTATTTTTTAAATATTCATTCATCAGAATCATTTATAATGACAAATAAATGATCCTGATAAATGAATATTTAAAAAATTTAAACGGATTGTCAACCATGTTATAAGTGTTGGCGTTGCATAGTTTGTCCTCCAGAGGGCGATCTACTACGTCCCTGTTGGAAACACTGATTTTTTTTTTTAATGTGTTTTTTTTGTTTAAAGGACTTTAAGTTTCATATCTTAAGTTTGTATTTTTATACATTTTATTTATAAGAACTTTAATATATTTTGATGTTCCTCTTTTCTGTTAAATTAAGATTATTTTAGTGAGAACTCATAAATAACTACAAATATCTAATGTAAGGGAAATCTGTTCATGTTTTGTAACGTGTCTCTGGATTTTTAAATAACCAAATATTCGTATTGGTCTAAAAAATCCTTTATCGGTTGGGCTCTAGAACAGACCAACTTACACACATGCATGCACAGAGGCACAGGCAAACACACACACACACACACACGTCTAATGTATCTTCATTTAGTCCTGCTGTCCTCTGAGAACATTTACATCTGTCAACTCACGAACAGAATGGATGTGTGTGTGTGTGTGTGTGTGTGTGTGTGTGTGTGTGTGTGTGTGTGTGTGTGTGTGTGTGTGTGTGTGTGTGTGCGTGCGTGCGTGCGTGCGTGCATCATGATGTATGTGCGAATCAATTTGTCTTCCTGTGTGCCTATGTGTGTCTTGATGTCTTCTGGTATGTACATGAGCAGATGCATATTTGCTTTTGTATCTGCCGGTCTGTGTATGCATACTGTGTGTATGTGTGTGTGTGTGTGTGTGTGTGTGTGTGTGTGTGTGTGTGTGTGTGTGTGTGTGTGTGTGTGTGTGTGTGTGTGTGTGTGTGCAAAACATTCAATTTCATTGGTAGGCTAAGTGACAGTTCACGGTCCCCTGGGCAGCACAGAATTGTGGGTAAACTTGATGTCACAACTCTTCCCATATATCATCCGAATGACACACACACACACACACACACACACACACACAAACATAATGCTTTATTGGCATTTTTTAAGCATAAGAGCTTGTGTAATGGGGAAAACCAAAAGGTAGTATAAATTGGAAAGATTATACGTCTCTAAATTGATGCATCTTTTCTACACCTACACTTGCAGTACACTATAGTAATGTGCTGCCAGAAATACAAAAACAATTCAATATTTCATATTTTTATCCTACAAAGTATTGTAATAGAGGGTAGATTACTCTAAGTCCACAGGGTTTTACATAAAGAGGACATTGTATGAGAGATTTAAAGTCTATTGTCTCTACTGCCAGATGACGTCAAGGAACATCATCTGAAGGGCAGTTTCGCTTTCCTATAAGTGAGTTGTAACTGAGTGACAGAACAATTGGGATAATGGTTAAAAATTCTGTCATTATTCTTTGTGCCTACCTTTCCTTACAATCACTGCATTTTGCCAGTAAAATGTCAAGAGAAAGCGGAGATATTTTTCAGATATATATATATATATATATATATATATATATATATATATATATATATATATATATATATATATATATATACAGTATATACACACTTACATGTATTATATTCCCTCTAACTGTGCGCACAGTTTTATGAAGTATACAATACTAAACCCAAACAATTGTCCACATAACCTTGTTTTCAGATGGATGTCAGTGTTGGTACAGTATGTGGCTATTTGGGGTTGAGAAGTTAAATCTTTCAACCTAGGGTGTGTGACATGCCTAATTCTACATTTGCTTGTTCACTTAAAAAAAGGAACATAGCAGGAGAATAAAATGACAATTTTCCTTCACAACTGAATGGACAGACTTTCACTCCTGCAAAATTAAATGAGTTAATTGGTCAGTCACTTAGGACATATGCTGTTACTGTACATTCACCACATATACTATAGGAGGCAGTCACTAAAACACTTGCCCAGCACACCACAAGATGACAAATCTTCTGTTTTATAAGCTACAAATACTGTCAATGCCAAACCAACATCCCACCATGTCTACCAGTTTTACAGTAATCCTCACTAACATGTCCTAGCCATGTCACTAGAAATATAACCATAGATTATGCATATCAGACTTTTATAGGTCTGTCAGCTGTAAAACAAATTCTTACATAATGCCACAAAGTATGGATGGAGTGACATAATAATATAACACTGTTTCCTCCCAATAATTCACTGATGTGATTTCATTTGACCACCAAATTAATGATGTAGTGTAACATCAATCAAACCGACAATGAAGGTGGGCCGCCAGATTTTGGGTACTTTACCTCACCCCTCTAAAATGTGGCTGCCTTTGGACATTGGCATCTGTAGACTTGGAATACATGGCTGATCCCTCACACCAAAAAACCTGTTCAGTACCCAAACCAGTGTTTCTGTCCCTGAATTTTCAGCTCTACTGCAATCCCCATTGTATATTATTGCCTTATTTATCACTGTTTTCCAGTCATTTTATCACTCAAGCAACACTGTCACAGCAGGAGCCCTATTGTTTTCTGTTCTGCTTGGTTGGAATCTGCTGCTGAGACTCACTCAACATTTCCTGCATGTGCTTCACAATAAATTTGAAAGCAGCAATAGGCCTTGAGAACCTCTTCGGAAGGTGTTGACAGTGCCATTAGCTTATGTTGGGAATTTGATTTATAACAGCAAAGGGAAAAAAACAACGTTTGTGTTACATTTTATGAATAACAATACATTCTTAACTGGCGTGAAATAAAATAAAAATAATTACAAAGGGTCTATGGTGTAGGTTTGTAAACAAAAAAGAAAAAAAAACAGCCTCACACAAAGTGAAAGTCGTGTGTAAAAGCTTCTTTATTGTTGGGCCAAACGTCCAACATGCGATAAAGATGTAAGAATTGGCTTGGGATGATGGCTGCTCACAGTTGCTCAACACTGTTTGTGTCCCTCCACAATAACAGTAAAACAACACAAGGTGATCTAGCAACACCAAATCATAATTTTAAAAGCTTGTTGTTTAAAGATTAAAACATTTACAGCAGAAAACCTCCACACAGTTATATCACATGTAAATATGAGGGCAGCTAAGTAATTAGTCTGATCAGTGTGATAAAAGCTGACTCTGTAAGCCCACACGACCAGATTATCTTGATTGATGGCCGGGCCTTTGATTAAAATTTCCCTTTAGATAAAAATATGATGTTGATACTGGTGTAAAGCCCAATAATCATGTTAAGGGAAGCTGTCTTGTGGGTTTTTGTTGCCTGAAAGTCAATGAGCTGCACTTTGTATCTGAGACTAAATGTGGCTCATTAACTATCTAGAAGAAACAAATACATGAAGGACACCAGGACTGCAGTCTTTTTTTAGTAAGCAAAACATTAAACAACAGTTAAATGATGCGCAGGTAAAAAAAACAAAACAATGAACAGTGATAATCTAGTGCACACAAGTTATTGTAACTCAATCCATCTTATTTTCTGTCAAAAATGTCTTGTATCGGTCTTTTAAAAGTCCAAGTAAATGCAGTCATAAAGATCAGGATGGCAGCGTGTTCCCCTAAACAATTAAAGACTAAATGCTTCAATAATAGCAACTATGCTTCAAATAATCTATCCAAACATTTAGATGTGGACATGATCTAAATGCTAAATACTCTTCTACATGAGCAGAGGGAAGAGCACTGACATATAACAGTTATTCTGGTGAAGTGTAGGGTGTTTTGATTTGATACCACTGCAGAAATTTGCTCTGAAATTGCACCCCTTTAAAATGTTAGGATAAATTATGTAAAGATGAGACCATGTTACAGTTTTGAAGGAATTTCAAATTCAACAACCAGCAGTTAGAGTGAGCCTTCAGGGTTTTACTGTTAAATTAGAGTGAAATGAAACTTTTGCTGATGTTGCTGTGGACCCTATAGAAGCCCTACCAAAATGAACCATACTATTTTGCTTTCAAACCAAATGACTTGGCAGGGGAACATAATCTTGCATTTTTGTCTCAAATGAAATAATAAATCTAGGGCCATTAACATGACCTGGCCAGACTAGTGTTGCATGGTATACCGATACTAGAAAGGTATTTCAATACGTTGCCATTAAAATTAGTACTATACCCGCTTTTATTAGTAATTTCTGTATTTTGAGAATGACAATGTGCGATAGTGGGGAAGTGTTTGTGTGCAGCGCTTTGCTTACACTATGGATGAAAGGGTCTCTAACACTTAACAATGGTCAGTAACGGACCGGTCTCAAGATATTTAGGCAGGTATCTTATCAACGTCATAATTTTGGTAATATGACAACATTACCAAAATCTAAAGTCTTGTGTTCTCCTCTTACCTTCTTCCAGGACACAAACTTCACTTCCACCCATACATGAGGAATTCAAATACAAAACACTAGTACTGGTGGTGTACAACTGGACGGGAGTATGTGACAACGTTAGCTGTTCACTGAATATGATGTGTAACCCTTTGACACTGGTTCTGCTCTTTTCTGCTCAACAAATACTGGTGTGTGTGTGTGTGTGTATATGTGTGTGTGTGTGTGTGGGGGGGGGAATCACAAAGCTTATCCTCAGCTTTCCTGTTCTTTCTTCCTGTGTGTGTGTGTGTGTGTGTGTGTGTGTGTGTGTGTGTGTGTGTGTGTGTGTGTGTGTGTGTGTGTGTGTGTGTGTGTTTTCTCTGTGGGTGTTAACCATAAAAACAATGTAAGCCCTGTTAAACCTTCCCATATTTCAACTTTAACACTCATTTCAGCTCAATTTGTGTGTTTCAATTGTTGTGTGTGGGAAAGAGATAAAGTAAGAGATAGAAATGTCATAAGGACCTGTGTACACCATAGTGTGTTTGTATGTTTGTGTGAGAAACTGTGTCTGTTTGTGTTAAATCAGTGTGGGCGTTTTTGTATCCTGGATCAATACATGTTGTGTTTGGGGAAATAAACAGCACCATTGGGGCTTTTTTTGTATACTTGAACAGACACACAAACTGTATACACCTGCAAACTGAACAGACACAAACACACATGAACTAAGCCCTCTATGCTATATGCTCAAACATATTTGTAAGATCAATGGGTGACTGTGGTGAAGTTTGTAGTTCTTAATCTTTGTGCATGTGCATATGTGTTTCTGAGATATGCTCAGAGTATTTGTGTGTGTGTGTGTAATAATAATGATAATAATAATAATAATAATAATAATAATAATAATAATAATAATAATAATAATAATATATACTGTTTATTAATCCCCAGGGGAGAAATTACAATTTATACTCTGTTTTTGTTAGAATTCACTACACACAGGCCTGAAATACACACGCATGCTCATGATGCACAAATGGAGAGATGTCAGAGTGATCGAGATGCCGGTGTCCTGGCAGTGCCCAGGAGGTGAACTGGCATCTCTCCAGGTACCAATCCACACTCCGTACTGGGATTTTGAACCAGCAACGCTCCAGATCCCAACCCAACTCCCTACGGGCTGAGCTACTGCCACCCACATGTGTGTGTGTGTGGGTGCATGCATGCGTCTGTGTGTCTGTGTGTTTTAGTTGCATATGACTACCTATAATCACCTAGACCAACACACTAATGTCACACGATTCATGTTAAAACATTTTAATTTTTTTTTTTTTTAAACTCTCAATTATTAACAATAATTTGGAGGCCCCCCTGCAGTGACTCTGAGGACCCCATGTTGAAGCTCTCTGCTTAAAGATGCTTTTGGTGGAAGAGGGCAAATAGAAATACAACAAACATTCAGGTTTGCTTTATGTTGCCTGTAAAGCCATTCAACTGAAAAATCTTTAAAGTAAGGTTTGACTGGATAATGCTAAGTCACACACTGGATTACAAAGATTAACACCTATGCCTGAAACAAGGGATTCACTATCAGCACTTCATTGAATTACAATCAGTAGACCTGAAAAGGACTTCTGAACCTTTAAGTTAAAAAACACACGGGCACACACACACACACACACACACACACACACACACAAAACATAGTTAATGAAAATATATTTTACAGTTCATTATCCTATAGAGCAGTGACTATTAGTCATCTCTACATAGGCATGGCAGTGTTAGCGCAATTCAACACAAAAGATCAGTGTGTATTAGCATATAAGTGGTGTGTGTGTGTGTGTGTGTGTGCCTACTTTAACAATACGAAACTAAAGGTAAGAAACCACCAGCACATTAATGTATTTGTGCAGCTGTACAAGTATCTCCATAAGTATACTTCTGAGTGTGTGTGTGTGTGTGTGTGTGTGTGTGTGTGTGTGTGTGTGTGTGTGTGCGTGCGTGCGTGCGTGCGTGCGTGCGTGCGTATATATCTTGCAGCAGTCAAGATCATCTCAGTAGATTGATGATGTGAGCCTGAACCGTGCAACTACTCAACGCTGAATGGACCTTGGTTTTACCGTATTTTACAGCTTTTTAAAACATTTTACAGTGTTTCCATTTAAATAATGTTCAGTGCAGAGAAAACCATTTCTACGCTTGAAGAAATTTGTATCCTGTTTCACACATGCATACCTGTGTGTGAACATACACTCTTAGGGGCACACACACAGAGTTATTAAATGGAATAATTTTGACGGCATGCCATGGTAGGCTAAATGACACACACAATCATTCACTACTCTATCACATGTATACGACACACAGACACACATATGCAGAATACAAACACTCACACTTTCTATCTTTCAACCTCTGTTTTTCTTTCTGTCACACATGCACATATAAAATCATTAATTGATTCATTAACCACTCGTTCAATCCATTCATCTTTCAGCAGAGGGTGAAGGACGGCTGGATGAAGGAAAGAAAAGGACATATAGCAGAACTGCAGGAACTTGAAGCAGAAAATGACAGCGGGAATGTGAGGCTGTTATAATACACATCAAGAATTAAGTACAAATATTTAAAGTAAGAAGCTGAGAGTGAGAATGACAGGAAAACAATGTAAAAAAAAATAAAAATGAAAGATCAGTGGGAGAAACCTTTAAGTAATGAAGAGAGGGAGCGCATTGAGACGGTACGCTGAGGGAATGTAAGAGGGCAGAGCAATGGGGAGAAACTTTTTGATGTTTTCGTGTCACGTAAAGAAACAACCGGGAGAGAATAATTACAAACATCTCAGAAAACCACCAGCTTTCACGCTCATCCAAACAATACACATGCACCCACATGTGACAAAAAAAAACACCAAACTTAATATATTAAAATCAACTGTGTCTGTAGCCCACACAAGAACAGTCTGTCCCTTATTTTCCTCTGCAGATTACATTTCTGACAAAGTCCGACTGATGTGAAAAAGACTATACTACTCATAATAGTGGCAGGATAAAAACAGACATACAAAAGGAGCTACTGCTGGGACATTTTGTAGCCTGCTAATGTCCTCTTGCTATGATTTTATAACAATAACAATGTCTGCAGAATATACTGTAATTGTTTTTGCAATAAACTTCACACCAGCTATAAAAAAACACAAAATTGTAATAAAAATAAAGTAAGAGTGTGTAAAATAATTTATTATATCATTTATTCAATATTGAGTGTTTTGTTTTACTGGCTCTTCTTTGTAAAGGAGAGCAGTAAACTCAGACTACTGTACAGTACTTTTAAGGGGAACTCTGCAAAAACTTGTAGAGGATGAATATATAAATTGAAATAACATTTTAATGAACATTTTGTTGTCGGTTTGTATGTTTCACCTCAATTTATCAACACTTTCTACACCTTAAGGTGCCATTAAGGGCAACCATAGCATCACAACTTATCGGAATTTTTCCATTGTGTGAATGTGGGCTGTTATGTATACAGTGTGTGTCAGTAGTGTAAAACAAAGTAGTGCTATTACCCATTACTTTAGATGACGTGCTTTTTCATTGGGCTGTACATTCGGATTGTTTTGAATGTGAATGTTTTGACCTAAGTATTCTTTGTTGCTTACCATTTAAATATTGAATTTATTTTTTAAAAGCACCATGGCAAGCGTTCTTTAATAACTGCACATAACTTGGACAGTAAAGGACTAAAAACAAGAGAAGAGAAATCTGACAACCAATAATTTACAACCAGACTACATGATATGATTACATAATTTCCCAATACCTAATGACTTTGACATCCCAGCCACAATACAGTTTGAAACTGTTTAACACTCGTACCAGGAGAATTCTTTGTTTTACTTGTTAGTATAGCTTGTCCTCAAAAAAATGTTAAGAAAGTTAGTACTAACACAAACTTAACTTTAAAAAAAAAATGTCTTCCAAAATATGATCTGTATATAAAATATATGTGTTATAATGGCTGACAAGTAATCATGGTAAATTTGATATAGTCTATTATGACCCAAGTAGCTTTTAACACAATCCACAGAGGCAATCCTCCCTCTGCTCCACATCAGTGGGTAATTAGCCTCCATGAAGTGGGTTATTTTTCTCTTATGTATATTTTGGCAAATGTATAATAATCCTGAAAATCTGCTGGCTGTCAGTATAAGACATGACTCCATCATGCTAGTACACAACAGATAAACTTGACATATATTTGTTGCTTTAGATTTAGGGCACAACCAGTTTAGAATATGTATCAAGAGAGCACAAAGTGTCTTCCCACACAACATCTTAGGGTGGCTAACATGCTTTCTGAGCACAAACCTTTGGTTTTAACAAAACTACACGCACCATTAGAATGGAGGACCTGCTGGCTCTGTTCTCTTGCAGATTTGAAATGTGATATCTTAAAATTCAGTGCTTTGGGAAGGAGAAGATTTTTGTTTTTGGTTGTTTATCTGCACTCCTTGCAGACTGTGGTGCATACAGAACTCAAGGCTTTTTTTTTTTTTTTTTTAACTATAAACTGTGTTCTTGGCTGTACCAAATATTTATTGTTTTCTATTCTGTTTCCACAGCAATGATAGGTTTGATTGGAGTCTATGCTATTTTCTAAACAAGCTGAGGCAGAACGTAGCAGTAAATACAATGAGTTAAACAGCTGTAAATATGTGTGTGTGTGTGTGTGTGGGGGGTGTTGGGTATGTTACTCAAATGTTTCATGATGTTCAAGATATTTATCTTCACTGACAAATTTGTATCTTCACTTCCTGGATACAGAGAGAGCTCAGTTTTTACAAATGGTGCATGTTTGTGAACGCCATTGGGAGTCTATATGAATAACTGTAATTTGAAGGCCAGCAGTTGGTGTTTATGTCCTACTAAGTATTTGTGGGTTAAATATGTTTTTTTTCAGAACACTTAGAGCTACCACTACAAAATATGTGACTTGAGTGAATGAGTCAGTCTGATGATGTTTAAGGCCAGTAATACTACTGTCTCCTTTAAGGACGTTCCCATTCAGCTACATGTTTTACAGTAATCTATTTTACTGGTTCTCCTCAGGAGCTACATTTTTTAACTTTTCCAGGGACCCAAAGCTGTTTTTGTGGTCTTTTTAAAGGTTACTCTACTAAAACGTAGTTTGACCCAGGGAAGGTGTATTTCATTTGATTTGTGGCTTTGTTTTTCCACTGCTGGTTATATTTCAGCCAGACTAACCAGCAGCCTGTGTGCCACAATGGCTCACTGGATTGCAAATCACATACAATTCATTGTGTACCTAAGGTAAATAGCTATAGAGGTGAATCCAAAGCCTGGTGGCACTGACAGTGCTGTTGTTAATCATAACTGTCTGTTGTAGAGTCAGTCCAGAAGCCCTTCAGTACTGCCAGAGCAGCCCTGTGACATTGCCACCAAACACAGTGCACAGGTCAAAAAATCCTCGTCCCATTTTTCTGTTAATTAAATTTTATAGCCATGGGTCAGTAGCTCAGTGGGCAATGCCAACAGTGACTGGACCTTGTTAGAGTGACTGAAATGTGTCTCATTTCTTTCAAGGGAATGTAACTAATTAATTTGTCACCAGGTCATAGCAGCCAGGATATTTCACCAGGCAATGTAATTCATAGAAGGCAATTTGTCACAGAAAAGAAAAAAGACTGTAGCAATGCTGATGATCACAAAAGTGGTTATGACTTATCAGCTACAACAAAACTCTTACAACCTTTTCCGCAGGTGTCTTTTGAATTTAATGTAATTTAACAGCACACACAGCTCCAGATCTTGAATATTGGGTGCACAGTAGTGGCAAGGAACCAAGACACAAAACAAATGTGTTACGTTTTGCCCACAAATAAATAAACAAAAAGACTATTTATCTGTGAGTACTGGAGGTTTTAGTTTTTTATTTCATGCCCTTCAACAATACTAAATCAGATTATGTAGCAGTAGTTCTGTGAAGTTAACCTTCGTTTTAAAACTCAGCAGTTGGTGGATAAGGCTCTTTATATTCACTGACTGTTGAAGTTATTTTATGCACTGTTGAAGAGAAAATTTCTGTTCTTCATTTCTATAGGATAGAAGTGGAGACAAGTGGAGATACTGTTGTGTAAGTCGTGTTTCACACAGTAATGAATGCAACGTCAATGTCAAAATGGCAATTGGCATGTGCACTATAAAAACATGAGGTAATATGTCAGTGATGTGTTTTCAGTATGTTAAGATGCCTCCTAGTGGCCAAAAAATATAAGGAATATGTATTACTTTCATAGCTAATGCTAATTAATGAATAAAATAATCTCATGACAATTTTAAAGGAGCATTAATACTCCGTAATGGTTGCTGAGTATAACTCTACATACACCTTTTATAAATCAAGGGAAGAATTTTTACCTTCTTTGGACAACTTTGTCTTGCCTTTATCATCACTTGAGCCTCATATTGTATATACACAAAAATATCTCTACAGAATGGTAAATACAAAGCATGCAGTGTATGTTTAAAGCTTCCATATAAGTGTTTATAGTCCTTAAAATCTATAGTAAAAACACATTTTCCTTGATTTTGTGCTGGTAGTTGCAGATAACTCACTGCATATGTGATTGACTGTGTAAGGTTGGTGTAACAACTATGCATTTTAAGTGTAAAGATGGCTTATAAGTTGTGTTTGTCTGAGGTGCCACTAATGCTGTATTCATAAGAAGTACACAACACATTTACAGGATGTAGAAACTTTCTCACCCCTCCTTCAGAGGCAGCATACGTGAGTGTAGTGTACTTGTGTGTGTGTCACAGTGAGTGTGAGTGTGTATGCCAAGGTAAAGTCTTTGATGTATGATCAAGGATTCTTATTGTTTGCGGCATGACTCCGGCTAGCGTAAACACCACACAACACTTTCATCTAACATGCACACAGATAGCCACACAGCTGAGACACACGCACGCACGCACGCACACACGCACGCACCTATGCATGCACACATGAGCATACACATACACTTACACAGAAGCAAATGCACATCATTCATCGCTGCTGAAAAAATTAAACGGAAGAAAAAGAATAGGGGGGGGGAAAGGGGGTGAGGGAAGCACTCTTTTCTTTCTTTTGTATTTTCTCTCTTCCTATATTTGTTATTTAATCTCCCTCCCTTTCTTGCCATCCCTAAATACCGCTTGCTGCGTCATTGTCTCCTATTCAATTTTATTCATTTCAATTCAAAGCAATTCAATTCAATTTTATTTATAGTATAAAATCATAACAATAGTTATCTCAACATACTCAACACTTAACACATAACACATTTGGAATACAAGATTTTTTAAAAACACTTTTTGCCAGAGGCACTCTGAAGACTCCCAGACTTCAGGAGCTCAAACTGGCTGGAAAGAGGGTGTGTACTATCTACAGAGATTTTCCAAGCTTTCTTCCTCATTCTGTCAGTGTATATTTGGGTCAGATGCTTTTGGGGGTTTCCCACTATTTTGCTAGCCATTGACACTATCCTGTTAAGCTTCTTCTTGTGTTTGCAGCTTACATGGCCAAACCAAGCAGAAAGGTGAAAGGTTAAAACACTTTCAATGTGTGTGGTGCATACTAGCTCAGTATTTTGAGCACTGACGCCCAGACTTCTGAGGAGATTGAGTCGTTGTGAGCATTTCTTAAAAATAAAGTCTGTGGTATCTAAAAAACTCAGATGGTTGTCAAGAACCATACCTAGGTACTTAAAAGTTCCCACAGTTTCAACAGCTAGGCCATTAAGTAAAACTGGCTCTGTTGTTGTGTCTGGTTTGCAAAAGAGTAACTCGTTTGTCTTTGCCACATTAATCTTTAGCTTGCTATCATTGCACCATGCTTCAAGGGCCTTTATGTGTGCTAGATAGGAGGCCTCGCCAAGGGGGTCAGTTTTTTGTAAGAGGTCTCCTAAGGCCATGTCGTCAGCGTATTTTATCAATTTAAAGGTGCTATTATTTATAGAAAACTATTTGTGAATAGAGAGAAAAGCAAAGGAGGAAAGAACGCTGTCTTGTGGGTAGCCTATGCAAATGGTATGCACTCCTGACAAAATGCTATTTTACACATACCCTCTGAAGGCGACAAGAGAGAAAGTCTCTGATCCAGGGAATCAGACACTTACTGTATCTATGTTAATATTGGCTAGTCTTTGCAGGAGAATGTGTAGCTTCATCAAATTAAAAGCTGCACTAATGTCTACGAATAAGACTCTAGCATGCCCTTTAGGGAGTGCAAGCTGTTTTGAAATAGAGTCTAGAAGGACCAGCACAGCATCATAGTCCCTCTGTCACTTCTATAAGTGAACTGCAGCAGATCTAACATGCTGGTCACTTGAGAGGTCAGGAGAGCTACCAGAACTCTCTCCATTGTTTTACATGGAGGTGATAGCTATGGGTCAGAAATCTTCAGGCTTACTTACCAGGCTTCTTTGGTATGGGCCTTATTAAAGAAAATTTCCAAGACGTGGGTACACCTGCAACTAGGAGGGAGTTAAAAAGCCTTGAAAAAACACCTTTTAATTGTGGGGCACAATCTTTAAGTAAGCGGGCTTTCAGGCTATCTGGGCCAGTGGCCTTATTCAGCTTTAGTTTGGTGAGGCTTTTGGCAACAGCATTTTCTGTAATAGATATTGGTGAACCTGTAGAGAGATTCTTAAAGATGTCATCGCACTGACCCTTATCATCCATAACATCAAACCTGCAGAAGAACAGATTTATTTAATCTACAATACTTTGACTGCAAGCTACAAGACTGTCACCTTTTTTGGCAATTTATTCCCATTAAAGTGTTAAACCCTCCCAGACGTGTTTTATGTTACCGCTGAAAAATGTACTCTCTATCTTATTTTTATATTACATTTTTGCCTTGAGGATGCCCCCCTTAATTGTTTCTTTTTTTCTGCACTAATTCCATATTGCCTTAGCAAAAGGCAATGTTTCTTTCATTAATACAGGTTTTCAATTGTTTAGAAACCCAGGGCTTATTATTTGGCAACATTTTAAGAGTCTTTGTTTCAGACACACAGTCCTCACAGAATTTAATGTATGACGATATAGTGTCCGTAAGTTCATTCCCATCCTGGCAGGATTCAAAGAAGGTGTCCCTTTTTTATTGTTAAAGCAGTCCCTGAGTTGATCTTTGTTTATTTCAGACCACATCTGTATCTGCTCGATGGCTGGTTTCGTCCTTTTGAGTGTAGCTTTATATTTAGGCAAGAGGTGAAATACATTATGGTCTGCTTTCCCGAGGGGTGGTCTGCACACCGCTTTGTATGCCTCAGGGATATTGCTGTAGCAGCGGTCAAGGGTCAGATTTAACCGACAGTCAACATATTGATGAACAGTGGGCAGATGTATAGACAAGTTACATGAGTTAAAGTCCCCGAGGACGAAGATGGGCTGATCTGCAGAGCGGACAAGTGCATGATTATAGTTCTGTTATTTTTTCCCCTGCTGCTTCGTCATTCGGTCCTGGCCAGGATTCCGTCAAACACACAAGGTTGCTGTCATATTCAGCTCGGCAGTTCATCGGGTTTGTTTGTTTGTTGCTTACCGATCGAACGTTGGTCAGAGTGATGATAGGCAGTGTGAATCTGTTGCGGCGTCTCCAAAGTTGGTGTCTCACACCTCGCCTCGAGCCTCGCTTTTTCCTTGCTTTTTCTTCCTCTCGCACAGAGACTTCACCAGTGCAGTCTCTGTGCTATGATGCATTGTAAATCCTGACTCAAATTCCTCAAATAATCTATTGTATTGTATGTATCTATTGCTATGTAGAAAGTCACATAGCTGATTAGCAACTACCTTCTTAAGGATCTTGGAGAGAAAGGGAAGATTGGATGTAGGTTTATAGTTGGCTAAGACCTAAGGATCAAGAGTGTTTTTATCACAGCTACTTTAAATGACTGTGGTACATAACCTGTTAATAAAGACATATTGATCATATCTAGTAATGAAGTGTTAACCATGGGTAATGCTTCTTTAAGTAGCCTCATTGGGATAGGTTCTAAGAGACATGTACATGGCTTGGCTGAAGAGACCTTTAACATTAATTGTTGAAGGTCTATAGGATAAAAGCAGTTTTTACTTTCAAATTTTTGCAAGGTGTTTTAATTTGCAAATTTGGGAGTTATACCAAGGGGCAAGTTCCCTTTGCTTCATCATCTTCTTTCCGAGAGGAGCAACAGAGTCGAAAGTCATCTGTAGCAAGGCCATAGCACCATCTGTAACATTATCAATTTAGGAGGGACTAAAGGTAACATAAGAGTCCTCTGTTATGTTAATGCAAGGCGCTGAATTAAATGCTGTTGGAATATCTTCCTTAAATGCAGCTATGGCACTGTCAGATAGACATCTAGTGTAGAAATAAAAATGTTGTATAATCGGGTAGTAAGAATTTGAATGTTATTAAAGAATGGTCTGATAAAAAATTTATTCTGCGGAAATACTATTAAATCTTGAATTTTGATGCCATATACCAGCACAAGATTGAGGGTGTGGTTAAAACAGTGAGTAGCCTTATGCACACTCTGACGGAAACCAACTGAATCTAGTAGTGAGTTGAAAGCAATACTGAGGCTATTGTTGTCAACATCCACATGGATAATAAAATCACCTACAATAAGAACTTTGCCCGATTTAAGATCTACACATCATAAAAACTTGAGAATTCTGATACAAATTCAGAATACGGACCTAGAGCTCGGTAAACAACAAACATAATTGACTAATGTTTTCCATGTTGGATGTAGAAGATTAAAAGCAAGGTTTTAAAATGAGTTCATTTACTTTAGGTTTAGGATTAATTAACAGGCTTAAATCAAAGATGACTGCAACTCCCCCTCCTTGACCAGAGCCTTGAGGAACATGAGTATTAATATGACTGGGAGGTAGGCCTGCACAATTCGGGGAAACGTACAAATCACGATTGTGTTTGCTTAGAATTAATATCACAAGTTTCTGCCACGATTTTTTTGACCATGACAAAACAAAACAAATTGTCAGTACCAAACCAAGGTTATTATAATTTAGCATTTTTCATTTGTTTTTATTTCGCTTTGACTTTTTGTTTTCAAATTCAATGTAGTTTTAATTAGTTTTTAAAGCAGGTTTGCTAGTTTAGTTTTTATTTTTTGAAAATGCTTGGTTTTAGTTTAGTTTTTATTAGTTTAGTATTTTTTGTAATATGGGTTATTTGTTGGGGGATTCGAAAAGGTCAGAAAATGTATTGTGTAATAATAGCGTCATACAAATACATCATACAATTTTAGAAATATGTATTTACAATGTATTCAACAATAACACCAGTACATACAATGTACATATGATGATGAGCATATGAGATATGTAAACCGTCAACACAAGACGCAGCAGTGAGTGCAGAATGTGTTTAACGTGTTCCAGGAGAAAAACCTAAACAGCCAACAGACTAAAGAAGACAGACATCAACAGGTGTTTTCAACTTTGGTTTGAGTAAAGTGGTGAACTTTCTGAAGTCAATCAACTCACACAGTTGTGTAGACATCCCAGTATTAATCCACATATTAAGCTATTGGGTCGCCAGTGAAAGAACAGCTGTAGTGTTCTCTGTCCTGCTGCTGTTGTCTCCGTCATGCTGCTGGACCTACAGTGGTGTGAAAAAGTGTTTGCCCCCTTCCTCATTTCCTGTTCCTTTGCATGTTTGTCACACTTAAGTGTTTCGGAACATCAAACCAATTTAAACAATAGTCAAGGACAACACAAGTAAACACAAAATGCAATTTGTAAATGAAGGTGTTTATTATTAAAGGTGAAAAAAAATCCAAACCATCATGGCCCTGTGTGAAAAAGTGATTGCCCCCTAAACCTAATAACTGGTTGGGCCACCCTTAGCAGCAACAACTGCAACCAAGCGTTTGCGATAATGTGCAATGAGGCTTTTACAGCGTCCTGGAGGAATTTTGGCCCACTCATCTTTGCAGAATTGTCCTAATTCAGTTACATTAGAGGGTTTTTGAGCATGAACGGCCTTTTTAAGGTCATACCACAACATCTCAATAGGATTCAGGTCAGGACTTTGGCTAGGCCACTCCAAAGTCTTCATTTTGTTTTTCTTCAGCCATTCGGTGGTGGACTTGCTGGTGTGTTTAGGATCATTGTCCTGCTGCAGAACCCAAGTTTGTTTCAGCTTGAGTACACAAACAGATGGTCGGACATTCTCCTTCAGGATCTCTAGGTAGACAGCAGAATTCATAGTTCCTTTTATCACGGCAAGTCTTCCAGGTCCTGAAGCAGCAAAACAGCCCCAGACCATCACACTACCACCACCATATTTTACTGTTGGTATAATGTTCTTTTTATGAAATGCAGTGTTCCTTCTACGCCAGATATACTTGGACACACACCTTCCAAAGAGTTCCACTTTTGTCTCATCGGTCCACAGAATGTTGTCCCAAAAGTCTTGGGAATCATCAAGATGTGTTGTGGGGAAATTGAGACGAGCTTTGATGTTTTTTTTGCTCAGCAGTGGTTTTCTCCTTGGAACTCTGCCATGCAGGCCATTTTTGCCCAGTCTTTTCCTGATGGTGGAGGCATGAACGCTGACCTTAACTGAGGCAAGTGAGGCCTGCAGTTCTTTGGACGTTGTTGTGGGGTCTTTTGTGACCTTGGATGAGTCGTCGCTGCGCTCTTGGGGTAATTTTGGGCGGCCGGCCACTCCTGGGAAGGTTCACCACTGTTCCATGTCTTTGCCATTTGTGGATAATGGCTCTCACTGTGGTTCGCTGGATTCCCAAAGCTTTGGAAATGGCTTTATAACCCTTTCCAGACTGATAGATCTCAATTACTTTCTTTCTCAATTGTTCCTGAATTTCTTTGGGTCTCGGCATGATGTGTAGCTTTTAAGGATCTTCTGGTGGACCTTACTGTGTCAAGCAGCTCCTATTTAAGTGATGCCTTGATTGTGAACAGGTGTGGCAATAATCAGGCCTGGGTGTGGCTAGAGAAATTGAACTCAGGTGTGGACAACCACAGTTATAGTATGTTTTAACAAGGGGGGCAATCACTTTTTCACACAGGGCCATGATGGTTTGGATTTTTTTTCACCTTTAATAATAAACACCTTCATTTACAAATTGCATTTTGTGTTTACTTGTGTTGTCCTTGACTATTGTTTAAATTGGTTTGATGTTCCGAAACACTTAAGTGTGACAAACATGCAAAGGAACAGGAAATGAGGAAGGGGGCAAACACTTTTTCACACCACTGTATGTATCCATACATCCATGCCCGTAACGTTACCAGGGTTAGTTTCTGTTTTGGAGAAAGTGGGCTTGGCGTTCTCCTTTCACCTTTCTTCCTTTTTACTTTCAAATTCATGGGATGTTTTGCTGTAATAAACTGTCCACATATTTTACCACCTTCTACAGCAAGGCACTTGCTTTTATCTGACACAGTCATAATCAAATTGGACTTTGCCGTTTTCTTTCGAATTTTGGTACCAGCATGAGGCCAGGCGAGGGGCAAGGACTGTTGACATAAACATAGATTTTTTTTTTGGGGCATCTATAGCACATTGCGCATCACCACAGGCCTGTAAACATAGAGGCCTCAATGAAGAGAAGGGAGAGCATTGCAGCGCTTGGGAGCGCTTTAAACCCTATTTTATACAGTGTGTTTAAAACTCACAGAAGAAAGTAGTAGCGTTTGTGATGCATTTGGCTAAATGAGAACCAAACTCATTAAAAAAACAACCTTTTAAATCAAAGTAATTTAAAAATTATACAGTGTATACAGTGTGTTTAAAACTCACAGAAGAAAGTAGTAGCGTTTGTGATGCATTTGACTAAATGAGAACCAACCTCATTAAAAAAACAACCTTTTAAATCAAAGTAATTTAAAAATTAAATTTTGAACAGGGTGAATCGAGACCGTGATTTTATAATGACTAATCGTGCAGGCCTACTGGGAGGAGTGGATTCATTTAGACTAACATATTCTTCATTCATCTTCATTTCGGTAAGACAGAGTAGATCAATTTGATTATCTGATATCAAATTATTTACTGGTTGTCATGGTTTATGACCGATAATAGACTTGGTCAGATTTCTTGACATGAGTGCTCCATCCAAAGTGGGATGAATGCCATCTCTCCTAATCAGACCAGGCTTTCCCCAGAATGCCCTCCAGTTACCTATGTAGCCCATCATGAGTTGGGCACCATGCCGACAACCAGCGGAAGGACGAAGATATTGGTGGTTAACCATAGGCTCCGGTTTAGAGCAACCACTGCCATGTGCACGCCCCTGTATGAGCTAGCGCTACCCTTCATTTGGACAGTCACCCACTCGCCCAGCGGCTCAGGGCTTGCCGGGAGACGGCTAACAGAAGCTATAGTATGTTGGCCTGCACCAACTATGGAGCGCTGGCTAGCTACAGAAGCATACAATCTCACTCACTAAGCCTCGCCTACCATCCCCCTTTTCTTTTTTGAATCCACATTAACCTTTGATAGCTTTATTTTATCTTTCCATTCTTTTTTGTTTCCCATCTTCCCTTTGTAAACTGCCTCTATGTATTAGCTCGCACTTAGTATTTTTGCATTCACATCACTTTACCTCCAGTTCTTCCCTTTAAAGCATTTCTAAATAACAAGAGTGTCATCTCCATGGAGCCCATCTGTCACACTTTATTCTCTCATTTACTATTTTATCTGCTCTTTTATATTGTCATCGTTAACTTTTTCCATATTCGTCTTTTGAAACCATATCCCAGCATTAATTCCATGTCCCATATACATAATTTTTTTCCTTTCAATAACCATGCTTTGTGATTTTGTTTCCTCTCTCTTTTGATTTATTTTTCTCTGTTGCTCACCTTTCAAATAGACTCAGATTTTCAATTCCTGTTTCAAAAGCTTGGCTTTCAAATGGTCTCTTAGTAACTAAAGTCCCAAGGTGATATATCCATGGCCCTCACACATACATCTGATCTCTTCTTTTCATACCCCACAATATTTATTTATTTATTTCTCAGCATTCAATTATTTTTTCAATATTTTTGCTTGCAGTTTGTCTGTCTATCTGTGTCCTATGTCTATTGATAGATAGACATATTCTAAATGCCTGAATTATGATAGTTATTATCTTTTTTGGCCAGTATCAAAATGTGTGTGTGTGTGTGTGTGTGTGTGTGTGTGTGTGTGTGTGTGTGTGTGTGTGTGTGTGTGTGTGTGTTTTCTTAAGAGGCCAAGGTACAGGGTGCAGTCAAGTGAAAATTGTGCAATGCACCTTTTAATCTATAATGAATTCCACATTTAATTATCATTTGGAATGCAAAAGGAAATAAAATCCATTCAATAAACCACTTTGGAAATGTAATAGTGAGAATTAACTTGGAGATTTGTTTGTAGTGTAGGAGAAATGTGGGTTTCTTTAAAAAGATTTGTTTTCCCTGAGGTGGTGCCCAGGGTTGCAGGCTGTGTGTCAACCAGTCTGGAGACTGCAGGTTCATAATTGTTTGATGTGATACTGGTTCAAGATTGTCAAACCTTTATAGTGTATTCAATTTAATAGCACAGAGGGTGAAAATAAAGACGTGATGTGAGAACAATGATGAATTATAGCACTGCATTATAGAAAGGCTTTAGTAATAAAAGAAGCATGGTGTATCACTATCAAATACAAAAGAACACACATGATAATTATTATCAATGGGTTGACTATTGATAACAACTGACCAACATACATTATGCACTTGGTGCTAATTTTACAGGGACATTTGAAAACCTCATGCAGAGAAAAACAAATGAGATACCTCAAAGGGGTAAACTGGACTGAATACTCTAATGCTTAATTATAATCTTAATGTGCTGCCCAGAGGAAGATTTTTGCACCTGCATACCAAAAGTCTGAACTCTTAAATTTTGAGTGGCCAAGTTACAGTAATTCATCAACTCTGAAAAGTGTTTTACATATAATCCATAGATTTGCTGTGCACTTGTGGACCTATGGGACATTTTTAATATGCTTCATTTCATATTCCATGAGAATAATAAATAAATAGAGACAATGAGAATAGTCTGTTCAGAAAGATAAAGTATGTATGTGTTGCATTAACTCAAAGAGAAAACAGCATTCAGACATACATTACAATATTTCCAAATGATGCTTGACTGGACAAGCCTCTCACAGTAGGAAAATGGGTGATGTGTTAATTCCTCTGTTCATGCATCACATTCCTGGAATCTCTCCCATGGGTTTTTAGTGGGAGGAGCGAGGAAGAGATGAGGCATGAATAGGTAAGAACGTTCAGTGTTTTTTGCTCATAATACATTCAGGAAATTCCTGAATTTTATATACTGAGGCAATAACAGCTGAAAATCAGTGTTCCTCTGAGTGTTGTCTCATTATTTTCTCTTGATTTTAAAGTGCCCATATCATGAAAAAAACCTCCATGCTGTTTTGAGTGAGATACAGGTTTCTGAATGTTCCCTGCCTTTGGTCTTTGGGTGAGCTTTTCAAAATCTGCATTCTACGTCTACTGCTTTCTACGTCACTAGCCGAGATGAAGAGGCTAACCCTAGCACATGCTAGCACTAGGTATGCTAGCTCAATGGCAAAACACTTCTACAACACACACTAGTTCACCATAATCTACAAAAGGAACTAATAATAATAATAATAATAATAATAATAATAATAATAATAATAATAATAATAATAATGTATACTTTATTAATCCCACAAGGGGAAATTACAATTTACACTCTGTTGTTAAACTACTTCCATGTCTCTGTTCTGCAGGTTTTCCACAAGTGCATCCTCGTTTAGAAGAAGCCTCCCAGCTAATCCTGCCTTGTACTGACCAAAGTTGGAGAAAGAGTATCTAGGTGATGTGATCTTACCTAGTTACTGTGCAGAAACCTAAACACACAGGGTGAAAAGAGGATCTGCGGCTATGTGCAGTACCTCAAAATACAATTATGAACTTGAAAATGAGCATAATATGGGTGCTTTAACAGGTCAGGGTAAACTGAGACCTTAGTTATGATGAATGTTCTCTGTTGGTCCTTTAAATAAGGTACTGATATTTGTCTTCCTACTACAGCATGCTGCATGTGTGTTGTTTTTAATTACTGTACTGCGTGTGTGTGTGTGTGTGTGTGTGTGTGTGTGTGTGTGTGTGTGTGTGTGTGCGTGCGTGGGTGGGTATGTGTGTGTGTGTAAACTAATTTAGATGAAACTGTATTGCCATCTTGTAGCTTCTTGGCTGTGATCAGTAGCATGCTGTATTGATTAATAAGCATTATGCCCCTCGGTAGAAATGTAGATGTTACAGTAAAAATGTGTGCTGTGCACAATCAAAAGATAGAATTACATGGACAGTTTAATATAAAGGCATATTTCAGTAAAGTCAGTCAAACCATTATCAATATATTTATCTTCAAAGTGGAAGCCATTTTACATAACCTTGTTTGACATTTACTGAGATGTTTTAAAGTGTGAAATAAATCCAGTGACTGATACCCACCAAAGGACACAGAAGCAATGAGGTTAATTAAAATGAGGCAGATAAAAAATATGTGTAGCCAAAAGCACCAATAACTGAAAATGATGAAAGGACACACCTTCGAGTTGACCAAACAAACCCAACTCAAGGTCCACTTACTAGCTTTTTTTGGATCTTAATAACTTAATACCTGTTGTGATGTCATCCATTGGACTTTGAAGGAATAATAAGTCTTAAAAGTATCTTTGTACTTCTTGTCTTTATCCATGTTGCCGCCCAACTATTGATAAACACTGTGTGCAATACAGTACATAAGGAAACTTTGAATTTTGTGTTTTTTTTTTTTGTCAAACTACTATTTCTGACAAGAGCTTTCATGATTAACTTTCCTTGTTTTCAAAGGGTCTTAAAATAAAAAAGGGATAACAGCTCATTATGTATTTTATTTATCAAGAATATAAAGCATGAGACATTCAAAACATAGTAGTTTAGTGAATTACCATCACCAGTATCAAATCAAAAAAACCTCATTGTCAGATGAGAAGTCAGGTCAGCTGAATTAATATTACATTATAGTATTTCTTCGTACTCGCAAGTATATGACGACAAAACGAGCAATTAAATCATTTCATCTGATCACAGCTTTTTGACGGCACATTTTTAGATATGGTCTAATTTCTTTCTTGTGCCTCTCCTGTATCTTCTTGATTTTCTTTCTCTCTGTCTTTCCCTCTAGATAGTCAGATGACTTCTGAACAGATTGAACAGAATATTAATTGCCTTCCTAATTTATGTTAATGTATGCTAATCTACACACTCATCAGCTCTCAACGGACTCATTATCTAGATCGTTTAGAACGGCCAGGAAGAGATTCAGTCTGTGTGACCCTGAAGGTTGCCAGTTCAATTCCCAATGAGCTGTGCCTAAGGGCCTCAGCAAGTCTATTTAACCCTGCATGAACTGGCATAAAGCTCTACTCTTAAACTGGTTGATGTGTAGACACAAATATCCAACCCATGAATGAGCAGACACATACACTGTAGTCACATGTAGGCTATGACTCATCTATTGCAATCTCTGACACAAAGTAAAATGGATGGTCACAAAACCATTGTTACGACAGGTATTTCAGTGAATGTAGTTAGCACCAATAGGGTCAGTACTGACATGTGGCACATGAGGGGTGTGTGTTTGTAAAAGCTGATTTAACCCCTACTACAGACTTGTTGAGAGATTCAGATTGAGACTGATTCCATAAGGAGGAAGATGGAAGTGAGCATGCTGCAGGCTGACGTTGGAACGCCATGCCACCACCCTGGAAATACTATTGAAGAGACAATGAGAGAAAGGTTTTGTGTTTCTAACAACATCATTTTTGTAAATACAACTTTTAAAACCTGCACACAACTACACACCAAGGAGCAGACTGGCAAAGAAGTCAGTGAGAGATGGTGGAGCTGCTTGGAGCACACAAGCCCAATTTTGGAACGTGGAACGCAAAACAACATGGCGGCTGGGTGAGTCAGTTTAACACAGCACAACCCCTCTTAGGTAGGAAAGTATACACTTTTTGAGGCCAGCTCAGTCTCATTCTCACGTTATATGCAACATGCAGGGAGAGAAGACAATATAATTAATGTTACAAGCTAGTATAGCCTTTATTAATATTAGCTGTGTTTTGTTCTTCAACGAGCCAAGGTTAGCTTAGCCTTGTAACAATATTATTACAAATTTTAGTGCTTAGTGCAACATTTCCTGCTTTGTTTTAAAACTGAAACAAAAAACAAAATCCAGCAAGAGAGCATAACATGCCATGTTGCTTTCCAGATTCTTGTATTTTCCCCAGCAAATGTTTTATTGAAATCGCTAAGGGCTAGACAGTAGAAAGATGAGTGAGGGCGAGCAAGTCAGGATCAGGAGTTAAATGCTAATAGAGGACCAGGTGTGGGAAGTAGTGCTTGTAGTAATCATCAAAATTGGGACATTGATAAATTACCATTTTATTCCATTCAAACACCATTGGCCACTAAATGACATAAAAATTGTGAGTTTAGCCTCTTACATATATTGTTAAAATGTGTACTACTTTAACTTCTATAGTTGTGTGCCACCCTGGCATGTACTGTACAGTATATGTATGACAATATGCATATACATCACTATTTTTAATTGTGACCCATAGAAGAAATGATAATAGGAGCACTCAACAGATTTTATATATGAAGTTCAGTTGACTCACCATGAGGAATACTTCTCATACTGAGAAAACAGCTGTATAATGACATGTGTGGCTCTCTCAGTATCTTTCTAAAATCTGATAAAATAATTCTGATGGTTACTTTTAATTTAGTCTGGGTTTGGAGACTCCACAGGAAGATTTTGTTACAAATTTTGGATGTTTCCGGGAGTTTGATAGTCAACTGTGTAGCTTTTTGTTTTTTTACTTTTACCATACTTGCTGTATAATTTTAGAATGGCTCAACCATTGCCGTTTTAAAATCCAGACTGAAAACTTGCATGTTCTCAAGCACTTCTGACTAAATGTTTTTAAAAAGGACTCATCATTATATTATTATTTAATATTTAATAATTATTTTTTTTTTTTTAACTTTGAATTGTATTCTGTTGTTTTAACTTATCTGGACAGCACCGTGAACCTACATCTTTGTTTGAAACATTATTTATATATAAAACTGCCTTGCCATAATGGGAAAAATACAATAACATGTTTTTGGGGTTTGGCCAATACAAGGGATTAAAAGTTAGGGTTTTGGAGGTGCTCCTTAAAAAGTAACTTCACACTTGAAATCTGTTGAAATACTGACCACATCATGGTGTTGTGACTGTTGTGACCACATGCATTTCCGGTGTAGTATGATACTGAAGTGCAAAATTACATCCCAGCTGCAGTATCGGGGAAGAGCATGTTGGCACTACCAGCTAGCAGCACACGCAAGATAATTTCCTGGGTGCAGTTGCTTTTTTAGAATTTAAATGCAGTGCTAACTTTATCCACACCTTCATAGTAATCCATTTTCTCCATCACATTTCCAACGAGCGCAGTCTACTTAACATGTTTTTGAATTGACAACTACACATATTTATTATTTTCTATTTCATTTTATTGACGTTTAATTGTGTACAGTTTTATTGCTAGTGTGTGTGTGCACTCACGTTTGTCTGCCTCCTGCTTTTGCGGCTGTGATGACTTTATTTCTCCCCACATTTTATTAAAGTTTTATTTTACCTTATCTTGTCCAGTCTGCTCCTGTAAAGGGTACAACACTATAAAGATGTTTAATTTTAATTTATTTTTTCAGCTAGCATGCCCGGCAGACCCATGTATGACACATACAAACTCTGTTGAAAGCCACAAGCAAAAAACATCAGCAGATGTTTTTTTTTCAATTTCTGATCTGATCAAGCCCAGAGCGGGAGACACACACACACACGCATGCACAAACACACACGCACATGCACGCACACACGCACGCACACACACACAGACAGAAAGACTCACACACCGTTGTGTTAAAGAATACATTCTGTATTCATGAAAAATTAACAAAGCTGAAAACCATTCCAGCTCCCTATGTCTGCTGTGTTTATGTGACTACTTAACAAGATGATGCCACGTATGTTCGCCTTGGTGTGTTGGATTGTTTTCTCTTGTTTTTTATTGTAAATTCAGTTTTCTGCTACAGTACCCGGAGCTCTTTCACCAGAGATGAGCTCATTAACATCAGGGAAACAACACCAGCTGACCTAATTCCCACTTTTCTTGCATCTTCCGTGGATTTATTGGACATTTTATTCAAAGGTGTGCTCACCTTTGCCCATGCAGTGAAATGCCAGAGGAGAAGACGTCAGGCTAATGTGCTTGTTCGTTCGGCAGGAACTTTGCACAACGCTACCTGGGATATTTCTATCAAACATGCGTTCAATGTGCAACAAACTGGACTACCTTCAGCTTCTTTTTCACTTTTCTCCCTTTTGGCAGGAGGCTGCGGTCCATCAGGACCAAAACAAACACCACAAAAACAGTCTCTGTCTCTGCAGTCAACCTCAATAACATGCCCGGATCCCCATTGACATAGACTCTTAATTTTACAATCCTGGACTATATGCCTGTCCTTTGCACATTCTAAATGGCTAAATCCTGAACTTTTGCACACCCTGCACTAATCCATACAGCCTCTTTTTTCTTAATGTTAAACATATTATATTGCACATTTGTTTCTTTATTTATTGTTTGTTTATTTCATTTTAATGTTTAATATGTTTATGTATGCACCAACAACCAAGGCAACTTCCTTGTAAGTGTTACTTTATTTGGAAATAAATCATTTTCTGATTCTGTTGTGTACATGTGTGTCATGCACTGGGCTCGATTAGATCAAGCTAAGTTGAAACCGAGTGAAGCACTGAAGCGTGACAGTGTTTGTGTGGGTTTGTGTGTGATGGAGGATTTGAAGAAATCTTGTTGCTCTGTTCTTAATAAGAGGAACAGCATCTTTCTGTCTGACATAAGCTGCCTCTAGAACAGAAAAAATGGATAAGGCTTTTTCCACATTACGTTTCAAGGTTAGAAAGGTAATACTGGTGGTGGGGAAAGACCAAAATACAAAACAGAACAGATACAATGTCATAAATCGGATGACAGGATGACCAATTTTTCTGTACCAGATGAGTTTGTCTTTGTTTGTCTATGGTGTTCTACTGACCTTACCCAGAATAATTGTGACAGTTTTGCTCATTTGACAGCTCAAACCAGAAGACCACCAAAAACTTGTCAAGTATGTTTGATAAGAATTGGGACATCCAGCTTGAGGTCAGCATTGGAGGGCAGTTAAACGGAGGCATGCTGACTCTGTTACAGCAGGAGTGCAATGAGTCTCCATAATTACCCTGCCTACAAGCGGATCCTGAAAATTTACTTCAGGTGTAAATATACACTTTGTTGCCAAGCACACAACCCCACATTAATAGCAGCCTTCTATTGATTTGTTTTGACTGAATTTCTATCATTGCATCATATCCCCCTGACATTTAGGGATTTTTGGGTGAAAACTAGGGTAGTCAGTCACATATACTGTATGTGAAACCCCATGTCTACTTTGCACACTATTTTGACAGGAAAGCAAGACTTAGATTTAATGACAAAGCCAATTTCTTTACTTTTTAACCTCTGATCCCAACAACCTAAACAGTTGCCTATGAAGCCACCTTTAGGGTTAGTGAATTAGTTCTAATTTTAGGGTGAACTGATTACGTCAAGGGTCTTCAACGCTTTTTAAGCTTAACTGAAAGAAGGTGGCGCATCGACCCCCTATTACATATATTTTATTAAATGAAGTTGCATATTAAACTGGGCCTACAATAACTTGTAGTGTGGCTTCAAGCCTTAATACATACCTTTTTTATACAAGAGTAGCTATTCAAATTGCTTAATAAATGTTGGCATGATTTTATGCATCCTGTTTTAATGTTAAACATACATGTGGCACACATCTCTGGGATGGCCTTTGTGACTACCTTGACTAAAGGCCAAGAAGCAGTGGAGATTTATATTTGCTAATAATATGTTGGATTTATGTTAAGACCCCCTGTTGAAAATACCTGGATTAAGTAGTCTGTTCTTAAATATGTTTAGTAAAGAGACAGTGTTTCGGAATGAAGTATTAAAGTGAGTATTATTTAAATATTATTTTCCAAATTAATGTATAATTAATGTAAGCCTTTATTACAGTATGTTTACATTAGATTGTTTTTAATTGCTAATAAAGACCCTAAAGAATTTCATGATTTTTTCCCTCATTTTTATTAAATAACATTTTATTCCAAAAAAAACAACAACTACAGAGCATTCTTGAGTGAAAATCTTAGACGTTTGACAAATATGGGCTCGGATCTCGGCCTGTGCAGTTTAGTTAGCAAAGTTAAATTTGTCACAATAATATATTCTTGCTGGATTGTATTCTAGCAACCACGGAGAACATTAAATTTGAATTAAACTGAACCAAAAGTGAAATTAAAATTGCATAAAACTGACAGAACTGGGTGCCTAGGTGGCTCACCTGGTAGAGCAGGCACCCATTTATAGAGGTTTACTCCTTGACACAGCGGCCGCAAGTTCGGCTCTGCCTGCGGCCCTTTGCTGCATGTCAAACCCCTTCTCTCTCCCCTTTCATATCTTCAGCTGTCCTATACATAAACATTTTTTCAAAATTAAAAAAAAAAAAACTGACAAAACATGTAGACTTTTAAAAGAAAAATGCTTAAGGAGTTTTCATTTCAGTTTCATTTAGCTTTTTTCTCTTTCAAGTGGACAATGTAATTTAAAGAGATAGGGGTTTTTCTGTGCAAGAAATGCACACCTGCACTGCAACACACACACACATATATAGATTTGATCCTACAGTGGCCTAGTTTAAACCCTCATTCACAAACCCCAATACAAATTCAAAGGCTTACTGTCTCGCCTTCTTTTTTGTGAAGACATACTTAATATTCGTGCGGCCCTCTCCCTCACTTTCTTGCCTTCTGCCTCTCATTCTCTTTCTATCTGTATGTCTGTCTCTCTAACACACACACACACACACACACACACACACACTCCCACACCCACACACACACACACTCACATGTTTGCCCTGTCTTCCAGCTTAAGCAGAGATTGTCATGGAGTCATGCATAGTTTCAACTGAAGAATGCCAACCAAGCACGTCAGATTAACACAAGGCTGGCTCCACTAGATAGAGCACACACACACACACACACACACATCAAACACACAGAAAATTTGATTTGCTAAGACCCTGACTGACACATCAGACATGAGTTGATGGCAGAGAGAGAGAGAGAGAGGAGAGAGAGAGAGCGAGAGAGAAAGAGAGAGAGAGAGAGAGAGAGAGAGAGGAGAGAAAGAGAGGAAATGGAATATACAACTGGGAGAGTTAAATTAAGTGAGAATTCTGAGTAAAAACAGTAATTTTAGAGGAAAAGAAATGTAACTGGGCCCACAATTACGCTAATTAAATAATTTACCTGAGCTAATTCTACTCTGACAGAAAGACACAATTGGAAATACTTTGAGATACATGTCAGGGAATCATAAACAACTTTTGAGTGGTTGTTGTTGAGAAAAATGTCTTGATGCTAAGAAATTTAGAAAATTCATAGTGGTTCTTCCCTTCGGGTTTCTGCGTTTTAGCTGATATAGAAACACTACCTCGCAGCTCTGCAAGCAGCTATGAGCAGAGGAAGAAACCTTGTCATTCTTTCTTATTCCGTTAAATTATTGAAAACTTGTGAGTGACAAGATCAAGGTTGGAAGTGCAGGGCTATGCAGAGCAGACACTGATGACAGTAGACACACATTAAACTTGGAGAATGCGGACCTCCACCCAGGCCATAAACTATCCTGCAATGTTAACTAATTAAAAAAATAATTGGGTGTCGGCCCCATGATAAGGATCCACACCAAAATGTAATGTGTTCTTTGTTAGCCCATGCTACACCATTCCACCCATTGGGCTAGTAGTTTTTCCCTAATCCTGCTGACAAACAGACAAACCAACCAACAAAAAAACTGAAAACATAACCTCATTAGATGAGGTTATAATAAGGCTGAAGGTAAACTTTGACTAGATGACGACAGGAAAGTAGACTTTAACCTCACACTTTGTACAAAAGTATGTACACTACTACAGTACAGTATGTGTCACTGTTGGCAAATTCATGAAATGCGATTGCTTGGTTTCCGGAGCTACATGCAATTAAGGTCAGTCCTATTCCAGTCCAGAGGCTGTGAAGCTAAAGAATGGATGTGAATGGCTGTGAAATTTAGACAATTACAAATATAAAACATAAAATTGTATAAAACATAAAATAGTTTGTGCAGGCCAGCAGATGCCTGTGTTTATTAAGAGATTAGTATGTATAAATGTCCCAAAATTAGTGTTGTAATGATTAATTGATGAAAAATACTATGCTTAGCATTAAGTGTTGTGTTGAGTACAGCTTCACTTTGCACAGATCTTTGTTTTACACAGTACTTGACCTCTCTCGCCCTCCACTTTCTGTCCTCACTCTAAATATTGAACAGCTGGCAGCAATGTGGCCATTAATATTAACATTCTTCATGTATATGTAATAACATTTAGTCGTCATGGATTCAGCACTTCATCTGAAGGGATATCGCGCCGTGATTAACTATTGTGAAACTATTTTTTTGTACTCACCAGGTTGCTGTATTATAAAGCAAAGATTTCTACAATGACTCTTTACTTTTGTCTCTCTCTCTTCCCCGGTCTCGCTCTCCACCTGCCCTGCTTTTCACAGAGTTGTGTAGTTAAATAATTGAAGTGGCGGGTGTGTTGAGTTTCGGTTAAAATAGAGCCGACGTTTGCAGTGGAGCACTTGATAGCTGACCTCTTCAACCTTCCAGATTCAAGTCTGGATAAATCCTCTTTACTGCTCTGCCACACTGACACTACCACAGAGTCATTAATACTGCTACCAGCAATTTATGTCATAGGCAGTTGCCTGGTGTTCATCTGTGTGGGAGACAATGGCATGTTGAATTTGTTACTTTTTCTTACTGGGCACTTGTCACATTAGAGATAAAGCTTCAACAGTTTTTGCCGGCTAATTTTCAAACTCTACCCTTACATTCACAGCCTTGTTTATTTTTACTCTCTGTCTCTCCAGTCTCTTTCACACACTGGAGAGAACTGCAGTTAAACAAGTGAAGCACTGTTACAATGAAGTATACAAAGCTAACAATAGCAGTGGAGTGGAAAAGTAGCAACAAGCAGAGCTCTACTTGGCCTCTGCTGGCTGATCTGTCTGGACATTAAACCACTCCACTCTAATACACACATGAAGCGCTAAGGGGAAGAAAAGAGCGTCCAAGCTCCTATTGTACACAGACTTTTTAAGACAAAAACATTTTTGTAACTCTGACAAGGAATCACATGAAACAACCTGACAACTAAAGACAATTTGGACACACTCCTGTGCAGCAGGGGCATGGCTTTATTCTGGGGGCAAAATATATCTAACCAAACTTACTTATCTGGCGCTGATTTTACCTCTTGGGGTCACACAGAGGGGTTTGAAGCATTTTAAGCCTCTGGTGCATGAATTTCTTCATCCATCTATCCATCTTCGTCCGCTTAGCCGGTATCGGGTCACAGGGGCAGCAGCTCCAGCAGGGGACCCCAAACTTCCCTTTTCCGAGCCACATTAACCAGCTCAGACTGGGGGATCCCGAGGCGTTTCCAGGCCAGGTTGGAGATATAATCCCTCCACCTAGTCCTGGGTCTTCCCCGGGGCCTCCTCCCAGCTGGACGTGCCTGGATCACCTCCCTAGGGAGGCGCCCAGGAGGCATCCTTACCAGATGCCCACCTCAACTGGCTCCTTTTGACGCAAAGGAGCAGCGGCTCTACTCCGAGCTCCCCACGGATGACTGTGCTTCTCACCCTATCTCTAAGGGAGATGCCAGCCACCCTCCTGAGGAAACCCATTACGGCCGCTTGTACACTGGATCTTGTTCTTTCGGTCATGACCCAGCCTTTATGACCATAGGTGAGGGTAGGAACGAAAAATGACCGGTAAATCGAGAATTTTGCCTTCTGGCTCAGTTCTCTTTTCTTCACAATGGTGCGATAAATTGAATGTAATACCGCACCCGCTGTGCCGATTCTCCAACCAATCTCCTGCTCCATTGTCCTGTCACTCGTGAACAAGACCCCAAGGTATTTAAACTCCTTTGAGATACTCCCACGTTCCCTTCAGGATCCTTGCGAGCGTGAAGATCTGAACCGTTGTTCCACGACCAGGACGGAATCCGCATTGTTCCTCTCGAGGTTTGACTATTGCCCAAACCCTCCTTTCCAGCACCTTGGAGTAGACTTTACCAGGGAGGCTGAGAAATGTGATACCCCTGTAATTGGCAAACACCCTCTGGTCCCCTTTTTTGATGATGGGAACCAACACCCCGGTCTGCCACTCTCTAGGCACCGTCCCAGACCTCCACGCAAAGTTGAAGAGGCGTGTCAACCAAGACTGGATTTAGGAGTTCCTCAAAATGCTCCTTCCACCACTTTTTTACCTCCTCAGTTGAGGTCAACAGCATCCCATCCTTACTGTACACAGCTTGGATAGTTCCCCGCATCCCCCTCCTGAGGTGGCGCATGGTTTTCCAGAAGCACCTTGGTACACACCGAAAGTCCTTCTCCAATTTTCTTCCACACCCTTTAGGCCCTTCGGTACCTTGCAACTGCCTCTGGATTCCTCCGGGATAGCATATAGATAGACTCCTTCTTCAAGTGGATGGCTTCTGTGACCACCGGTGTCCTCCCACAGGTGGTGGGCCCAAGGGACGGAGAGATAGGTGCCACGTAGCTTTTTCGGGTTGTGCCCGGCCGGGCTCTGTGGCAAACCCGGCCACTAGGCAATCTTCCTCCAGGCAACGTCACTCCATCTCCCTCTCAGTGCTTCGTGGGGGGGTTTTGAACCATTCTTTGTCTGGCCCCTCACCTGAGACCACTTTGCCATGGGAGACCCTACCAGGAACACAAAGCTCCCGACAACACAGCCCTCAGGTTCATAGGGACACACAAACCTCTCTACCACAATAAGGTGATGGTTCCTGGAGAGGCTTGAATTTATTTTACTTTTTAAACTTTAGAACTCTTTAAGATAGACATCTCTGGTTTGCTAACTGCCTGGAATTGGATTTGTTGCAAGAGGAGGCAGAAAACAACCAAGCAACTGCTGGCAAACTGCTGGTTTGGTTACCACATGCACAGATGCAGAAACCCAAACACACACACACACACACACACACACACACACACACATGCACACAGAAGCAGAATAATCCTTGACTGATTTCAGCTCTCACAGTGAAAGCTGTCAACACAGACCACAACACTACAAGCTAACCAGCAGGAGAGTGTTAGTGAATTGTGTGTGTGTGTGGTTGTATTTGTGAGTCTGTTGTGGTCAGTGATTTTGTTGCACTCCAGTTGTGGAGTGAATTTGACTGCTGATATGCTCATTGCAGCCCCAGGCAAGACAAGTGAATGTGTGTGCATGTGTGTGTGCGTGCATGTGTGCGTGCATGCGTGTGTGTATGAGTGAGTAATTGGTGGTGAGAGAAAGCGACATTTGGGTAGGCAGGAAGTGACCTGTATTGCAGACAGGAAGCGACACAACTTATGACCACACACACACACACACACACACACACACACACACACACACACACACACACTACTGTGTTCTTGTCTCACAATTTGTAAATCCATGCTTGGATGAACCACACCAGAATGTCAAAAAAATATGGCAGGAAGAAAGAGAAACAGTAAATGTAGTTGTATGTTTGATGGCTGCAGGCATTCGGTACTGCATGACAAAACCTGATGTACCTACAGTACATACAGCGTTTACTTAATCTTAATATATGTATCATATATGTATTCTGCAGTTCAATCAAAGAGTGATTTTCCATCTCATAAAAAACTTACAGAGGCCCAAAGTAAGCAATCCAGGAAAAGCAAAAGATCATTTAGAGAACTTTGTGCAACAGAAATATCAATTTGTCTTTCTTTTTTGTTCAATCATCTTGTAAATGTATCTGGGGGTACCCAGGTTTGGAACTATTTGTTCAAAGGACACAAACTTTGTTGTTTGTTTTGTTGTCTGTTTGTTGTCTGGGCATGGTGGAGGGTGGGGGTGTGGCTTTGACCAACTGCCACTTTGCTCATGTGAAAGCCATGATGTTTCTTTCTCATGTGCAGGCCAAATTCTCAAGCAAAGCAGAGAAAAGGGAGGTAACCTTGCTCCTTATGACCTCATAGAGCAAGATTCCAGATCGGCCCATCTGAGCTTTCATTTTCTCAAAGGCAGAGCAGGATACCCAGTGCTCGGTTTACACCTTCACCCTTTCTAGCCACTGGGGGACCATAGGCAGGCTGGAGGAACACATATTAATGTTAAAAAATGTCATAAATTGAAATTTTCATGACATGAGACCTTTAAGGATCTGTATGTGCATGGGAGCTTGTGAGGAAATAAAACAATACATTTTTTTTTAAATATTTTAAAATTAAAATAATAAATTGACCACATTAACTGAAAGTTATTTTTCAATACAGTTTAACCAGTCACAGACAGCGCTTATTAAAATAAAAAATAAAAAAACGATTGAGCTTTAGACCGTATATGTACAGAAGGCATATCTTATGTTAGCTGCAGCCATTCAGTGCTCCGTCATATCTACACAGGGTGCATTCAGGCACAATATTGAGTGTATGTTGTTTTGGCAGAGCTCAGAGCCCAACACACAATTACTGAAGTTACATGCAGGAAGAAATAAGACTTTTAGCTTAAAGATATTTAGGCTGCGTTTACGTGTGAGTGAAACGTGAGCCGTTACGCAGCAGGTGTAGAAAGATGGATAGTTTAAAATAGAAGTGTATCTGTTATATCAGATGTGTGTGAGACATATGACAGGATACAAAGCTGAAACTCTTTTTGTATAGACAAGTTGTTAATGTGAACAAGAAAGGGTAGGTCAAAAGAAATCATCCACATTCTAGTTGAGCCATCTGTCACCTTTAGGTGGTTTTGATGGATCCTCTATTGGTGCTGTCAGCACTGTCTTCTAGACTGTCTGCTTTATGAAACAGCTTTGGATTGAAATGAAGGAGACAGAGTGAGAGAGATACCAGGCAAGGGAGGGAAGGAGATATACTTATGTGTGTCTTTGCCTAATGCTACCTTGTGTGTGGGACTGTGTTTTGATCAATGAGCAATGCGTCCATGCAGTCAGCCATGTTAATGTGTCTGACTGGGTATGACCCTTAAGGTGTGAGGAAGGACAGATGCATTAGGGAGACAGAGCAAGTGAGGGGGGCTGTTTTTTTTTCAGGATGGCTTCATTCTTTGAGAAGAGCTTTTCTCTGAAATAAAATTGCTGTGCCAACTGGTGTGTTTTCGACACGAAACAGCCATTTTCATGTTGTCAAACACTCTAATTCACTAAACTGTACAGACAATTAAAACTGCTGATCAAACAACTCTTGATGGGCCAGGACAATGATATATAATTGTGTCTTGAATCCAACGGTTTCATTCAGCTTTTTCTAAACAGAAGGATCATAAGGAGGTTTGGAACTATTTTCGGCCTGAAGTCTTCCAGTATTCACTTTTTAAAATGTGTTTTCAAACACTGAGTACACTCTGACAGAGTGCTATCAGTGATCCTGTTCATTTATTTAGAGCCTCACACCCCCAGTGCCATCTGAGTGCATTTTGTCCAAGGAGAAGATGCAGCAAAGAGTTCAAATTTCATCGTGGTGAATTCTATTAAGGTAATCAGATAAACTTGCTGGCAGGAAAGCTGCCACTCTGTAGCGCTGAAAATACTACACCTATCAGCAGTGGGAGGGAATGTCAACTTTAAACATGTAGCTCACAGTTAGTTATTAACACTTTTAATCTTCTTTTTGTCACATGCTAGTCTGGTTTACCGTATGTCTAATCAATGATTAGGGCTGGGACGATTTGTCGACGTAGTTGACATCATTGATTATGTAAATGCATGTTGAGTCCAAAAATAACATGGCTGCCTCCAGCAACAGCGCAAGTATGGCTCCCTCGCAACAACACATTGAGAAAAAGGTTTGCACAAGGTCTTCTAAAGTGTGGGAGTATTTTACTCGTACTGCCAACAACAACGTGGTAGTCTGTAGACTTTGTAAAATGATTCCTGAGTCAGGATAACAGCAGCAAAACACCGAAAGTTCTGCTGACCTATGCCTCTCCAGCTTCTCCCGTAGCTCACCCGTATACAGTATGTATGTACTTCACTGACTTGAGTGCGAGCTAAACTATCCTGCGTCTCCCTCATCTGTAGCACTGTCTTCAATAATTGCAAAACCAGGCCAGGTTGTTTCAGATATCTCATGAGTCCTTTATAAGGTCAGTTATGACGGCCCATGTACTAAAAAATTGTCACTCAGGCTCATAATTTCCTTAGAGAGGAGAGAGAAAAACTTTACTTTTTTTTTTACTGTTTTTTATTTTTAAGTTATTTATTTGTGTATTCTTCCTGAAAATGACTTGAAATGTTCATTTGTGTTATTGCTGACGCAGGCTATTTATTGCTAACTAAAATGCTAGTTAACATAAGTAATTAAATTGTTAATAATTGAGCAATGGCAAAATAATTGAAAAATGAATTGTTAGATTAGTCAACTAATCAAAAAAATAATTGCTAGATCAATTTTTTAAAGAAATAATCCTTTGAGATAGCCCTATGTATGATGATAAGGAAATGTGTTGTTAAAGAAACAGTTTGACATTTTAAGACATACATATTCATTTGCTTTCTTTCCAACAGTTAGATGAAAAGATTGATACCACTTGCATGTTTGTATAACAAACATGATGCTAAAGCCAGAAGAGGTTAGCTTAGTTTAGCATAAAGAATGAAAACAGGGTGGAAAAGACAGCCTGGCTCTGTAAAAGGTAAACCGGCCAGCCAACACCTCTAAAGCTCACTGTCTTGTTTGTATCTAACATCTTGCTTGTTTCAGATGTGTAAAGACAGTGGTGTTTGCTGGGTGTTATGTTCAGGACTATTTCTTGGCCTGGAGTAGGATGTTTATATATGTGTGTGTGTGTGTGTGTGTGTGTGTGTGTGTGTGTGTGTGTGTGTGTGTGCGTGTGCGTGTGCGCATGAGTAATTGGTGGTGAGAGAAAGCGACATTTGTGTAGGCAGGAAGTGACCTGTATTGCAGACCTGTTAGATGATTATAATGCTTATGGTTTACTGTATAACTTCATGCACAGAGATTTGGCAATGGAGATGCTAATACTACTTATATAGGTTGTTGAGCCAAACATCGAGAAATTGTTTTATCTCCAATTCTGTCTAAAACTGGCTGTGCTTGCCAAATCCATCTGTGTTATGGCTCCAGCTGATTGGTAAATGACAGGACATTGTGAGAGCTGGATGTGACTCCTGGCTGAATGGCTGGCTGAGTGTCGTAAGCTGCTCTAAAGGGGATTGTTCAGATGTAACAAGAGGATGATGGCTAGGGAAGCATTGTTTTGCTCTTTGTTTTCTTTTCTTAAAGGTGAATCACACTGAAGCAATCTGTGTTAATGCCATGATCCAGGATTTATTTGGTAATTTAAAGGAGAATTCCGGCCAATGTTAATCTTGATCGCTATAAATATGCGAGTACTTTTAATTGAAAGAAACCCAATCTGAATCAGTGCAGGCAACACTGAGTAGCTGCAGCTACGTGTACAATCTTCCACTGAGCTAAAACGGCAATTAACAGGGCAAGTTTTAGAGTGCCTTTGTGCCACTTTCCACACCACCGGGCACTCAGGAATTGTTGTCGGCTGAGGGAGGTGAGGAAGGCAGGGACGAAGACTGCCTGCCTGGCTAAGGGAACTAGCACACAGATCGACACTGCCAAGCCTCCTACTCACCAATAACAAACCGATCACACACTAAATGGATGAGCTACAAATACACACAGAACTGCTGCGTTATGATTTCCACAAAAGCCTGACTGAACACACTTATCAACAGCAGTAAACAGTTAGCAGATAACAGCTAGCTCTAGCAGCTAACCAGGCAAACAAGCTACCCACAGTCAAGAACAAGACAGGATAGGTGAATTAAAACAATGTCTGACTTGAAAACGCATCTTGATGTTACGTAAGGGCCCTGTTCATTGTGTACAGACATATTAATTGCATTGCGTGTCTGTTAAAAGGCACAAAGGCACTCTAAAAGCTGCCCCGTTAACCGTTTTAGCTTAGTGGAAGTTTGTACACGTAGCTGCAGCTACTCAGTGTTGCCTGCACCAGGTTTTTTAAATCAAAAGTACTCACATATTTATAGCGATCAAGATTAACATAAAAATTGGCCGGAATTCTCCTTTACCTAAAAAATTTAAATATTTGACTTTTTACATGAATGTTTTATTCTTGATACAAAAAAATCTAATCCTGTACCTATGAAACCAACTCCCACATCTTTGTCTTAGGTCATTACCATCTGTTACACTGAAAAGTAGCACAAGATGCAAGTTGCCCAAAACTGAACTCAATGATGTTGTGAAAATTACCAGTTTTGGGCAAGTTACTTCTAAAATGTAATACATTATAGACTAAGTTACTGTCATTTGAGAGTAATTAGTTATATTACAGTATTACTGTCTCTGAATTGTAATGCGTTACACTACTTTTGCATTACTTTTGAGTTACTTTCACCAAAATAACAGCGAAAGTTTGACTTGGCAGCTAGTTTGTGAAATTCACCACCAGATCAATAAAGTCTCCTCTTCATCCACTTCAATACATCATACATTATTCATAAATTTGTTTAATTAATGTGAATATGAAAAGTAACTAAAGCTATAAAATAGATAAGTAAAATTCACAATAGGCAAGTAGGAAAAAAATTAAAATACTCAATTAGAAGTAGGCTATCTTACAGTTGTATTGAAGTACGGCATTGTTGTAAAGTATTTATTTAATTAAAGCACTTGAATAAAAAATGTATGTTGTTTAGTTTAAAACAGTGTAAAGGAAATGGTCAATTATAGTGTGATTAAAACTCACCATTTACATTATTTACAGTACTTGATTGACAGCTTATTATGTGAAAAGGTACACAACTTTATTTGTTTAACAGTAATTTAATTTTACTGCAAACTGTCACAGGAAGTGCTTTTATTTTAAAGTAGCCTACACGGAAGTTGTCTATTGTGTACTTTTGCTAGCTTTGAAATGAACTTAAGGGGTAAGCCTCTTCACAACGCATACCTCCTATGGATCCATTTTGATGCAAAACAGTGCCAGGCCATCACTCGCCGTTAGCATTCCATTGACTGCCATTCATTTTGACGTCACTTTGACAGTGAATAGTTTTACATCTGAAGCATTTAAAGACTCTATTTGTACACTGTTTATTTCTAAAGAAACATGACAATGAATTAAATCCTCCATTACCTTGTATCTCACATTATGGCGATTGTGTCACAACCACGTGGCTTAATGTTCCATAGTAGAGGAATTACCGAACACTACAGGATAAGCTCGCAGGCAGTTTTGACTTAGGCTACATTAGCTGTTTACAATTAATTACTAATGTTAACTAGCATTTTAGTTAGCAATAATTAGCCTGTGCCTGTGTTATCTCCTAACATATACCTACGCTCTCCGTCTCTGCAAGATTTGGAATGATTGAGATTTCTCTTGGCACGGCTACCAGAAGACTTACAACTTTCAGACAGGTTGCTCATGTCACATCTATGTCGTCAAGCTCAGTTGGAGGCTGCGTGGTTATGCTCAACTATCACCGGAAAAGTGTTTCAATATTCAATTCAATTCAATTTTATTTATAGTATTAATTCATAAAAAAAGAGTTATCTCGAGACACTTTACAGATAGAGTAAGTCTTGACCACAGTCTATAATTTACAAGGACCCAATAGTTCTAGTAGTTCCCTCCAGAGCAAGCAACAGTGGCGAGGAAAAACTCCCATGCTACATAAATAAGCCAGACAAAATTGTCCCTCAGCTGGACGATAGAAACCCTGCTGTCCCCGGCCGTCCTGTTGGCTCAGAGCTCCACAGACTAAATCCACAGGTACAAATTAGTTTTGCACCAAATGTACGTGTCGAGAGCGCAGACTCGCCGCTGTGTGATGCAAGAGAGCACATTGCAGCGACAGATTCGAGAGGTTGTAATCACTGAGTTGTGGTGGTGGTGGAAAATGAACCCGAGAAAAAATTTTTTACACAAGTAAATGTTGCACTACACGCTTGCAGCTGCGATCGTGTTCATGCAAATATCAATCTACACATTTGTGAATATTTTCTACAAGTGCAAATTTCAATATACAAGTTCAGTTTTTTTTCTTTGTGTGACTTCAAATTCAGATTACATGTGTGCAAATATTTTTTGCAAGTGCAAATTTTTACATACAAGTTCAGATTTTTTGTTTTTTTTCTCAAATCGTATTTTACAAGCTCTCACCTTTTGTGCCATATTTACCTTCATACTGTTACTCCCAATACTAAAAATTACACATCTCTGAAAGAAAAGTTAAATATTTATATCCTCAATTCAATAAATGCCACCATCAGAGCCACTGTCAGAATACCAAAGTCAACGTTTGTCACAATATGCCATGTTGTCATAATGTGCCACAACAGGAATGCCAGGTTTTAAAATTACATTGACAAGGTTAAGGCAACTTCTCAAAATTCATCAGTCCTAAATATCAGCTGCCGTTTTGAAAATGGCCCACTGTGACAGAGATAAAATAGCTTAGCTGTTAAATTGCAGAACTTGCTGACATTGAAAGGTCAACCTCCCAGCGATACACAAACTCTCCAAAATCAAGTTTGATAGTTAGGTTTGACGGCACAGCTTAAGATGTGTTCTTTTTTAGGACTCCCCACTCTGAAAGGGTTAGGGCAACTTCTCAGCAAATGCAAAAAAATATCCTTTTTTAACTCAACTAATTTCAAACATACATTGTCTCACTTGTCTCACAAAACCAACATGTCTTCTCCAAACTAGAACAGTTTGCTTCTTGGTGGTGAAGGGCAGTAACAGCTGCATGAGGCTTCTTACTTTCTCTCAAAATATGTTTTATGCATATGTTTTAATCATGCTAACAGCATTGCTCTTTGATCTAAAATATCTTAATAAGCATTGAATGGATTGCCATGACATTTGGTAGAGATTTTCATGGTGCCCAGCGTATGAATGACTTTTCCTCTAGTGCCGTAATGAGGTTGAGATTTGTGATTTTGAGTGAAATGTCTCAACAGCAACAGGTTTATGACCAAATATCTGCAAAACAAACGACATTTCCATCAGCCTCAGCTGTACTTTTTGTTAAGTGTTTAAAATGTTAGCATGCTAACACTCTAAGAGGTGAGGAGAGATTGCAGTAAGCCTGTGCAACAGATCAAAGTAGTAAGGATTTTAAGTCTAAGGAATGGGTGTTGTACCTTTGTGGCTGTGCGCTTAATTGATGATACACAAGTATTCCAGATTGGCTTTGGTTGGTCTTTTAACTGGGCTCTGGTGTTTTGGCCCTGAGATACTGTATCTGTCTAACCGAGACACAAATGTGTACACCAAGACAAGAGCATTAACATATTCTGTAATTAGTGAATTTAGCAAATAGGCACACATACTTCTAAATTGAATCAAACACAAACCGGATTTACAGAACAAAACAACCTTTGTACCGTACATTCAGTTCATGAGCTGAGCCACAATTTGTAAAAGAAAATAGGCCTTGGACTGACAGCATAAAAGACTTGTAATAAAGCAAGCCAGTTATCTTCACCCCATAAGAGACCCTTGAAGATGGAGTAGAGTGAAAGAAAGAAAAAATAGGATGGAAAAAGAGATAGAGTTATAGAGGGATGATGAGGAGCTTCTGAAAAATATGAGAAAGGCAGAAAGAGCAGCTAAAAGGCTGCAGGCAGTTTTTGCTCTATTTTGCTCATCTCACTTTCATTACCTCTCATGCACAATTATGGGACTATTATTAATCAAATGATGAGTGCAATTAAGCCATTTTCATGGCTCTTTAAAGTAAAACCTCCTGCTACAACCCTACCTACATGTGAAATCTGTTTATTGCAGGAATTACAAAGAGATACAGTACAATCGTCCCTGACACAGCCGGATAACTGTGATCTTGAACAATGATCATGATTTTGATTTGGCTTTGAGCCGTGATTACAGTACATAAATGTCCTGATTGGTCTCTATAAGCTGTGATCATACACAAAACTTTCTTCCTTTGTATTTGTAGTTAATCGGTACAAATAGACACAGCAGGAGCTTAAAGGTCACAAGGTTGCCTTGCATCTACGGCAGTACAGGCCAGCTAACCTAAAACAACAAAGTGGATATTATTGCTGTCTTCAGTTAAGATTAAGACATACTTTATTGATCCCACAAGAGGAAATTACATTTTTTCACTCTGTTTTTAGTTATTACACACAGGCCTGGAATACACACACATGCTCAGAACCTATACATGCACTAATGGAGAGATGTAAGATCAGTCTACCAGCCAAAACTGTGTACTTGGTCTACAGGGGGACTTGAACCAGTAACCCTCCAGTTCCCAAGCCATATCCCTAAGGACTGAGATATTGCCACCCCCAATTTGAAGTAGATGTGGATTCACCATGACCAAACTAGAAGGTGTTAAAAAGTGTCAGTGACAGCTTTGATTAGAAAATAGCATGCACAAACTACTGTGATTGTATGGTGATTAAGCAAAAATGAAAGTAAAGCTGGATCCGTGTAAATGCATGCAGTGATTATGCGCAATTATGCTATTCTTTGGTGTAAACAATCACTGGAAGATAGCACTGCTGTCAGGTGAAACTCGTGTATCTCTAAAATGTCAATTTGTGTGCACCAAGAAAAACATCCTTGTTTTAAGCTGGATGACAGTGCAGTTTTGGCAAAATACTAAATGTTTTTAGAGGGTTTTATTCGCCTGAGGGCCTGAAAATTTGTCTCAACTCTGGAGGAGAAAGTAATCACTCCGTTAATTTGAAAGCATGAAAATGACCTAACACAAGTTACAAGATTTGAATCAAACAGCAACAATATGCAAAGTACTTTACATGCATTATTAGACACCAGTGAGATGATTACTTTCAGTGTGATCATGACTAAATTGTGTATGTACTCCACACATAACACTCCACAAATGCCGGTCTGTGTTTATGGGTGCAGCCTTGCTGGTATTTTAGCAATCATTACATTGAATATATTTTTTATTTTGTGTAAACATGAGCCATTTTTTGTCTGGTTCCCAATCCTTTCCTCCTTTTCCTGCCCCTTCTCCATAGAAACATGGTGCAAAATGTGAGAGCGTGTAGATGCGATGCGAGCACTTGTAGAATATGATTTGAGAGCTTGTACAACTAAAATTTAACTCGTAGATGCAATGTGAGCACTTGTAGAATATGATTTGTAAATCTGTACTTTTTTACTTCAGTCACTTTTCCAGTACAACCACAACTCAGTGATTACAACCTCTCGAATCTGTCGCTGCAGCATGCTCTCTCGCATCATACAGCGGCGAGTCTGCACCCTCGACTTTTGCAACACTTCTTGCAATACATTTGGTGCAAAACTAATTTGTACTTATAGACTTATTCTGTGGAGCTCTGAGCCAACAGGACGGGGAGGACAGCAGGGTTTCTATCGCCAGATGAGGGACAACTCTGTCCGGCTTATTTATGTAGCATGAAAGCTAGCGTTAGCTAACTAGCTAATAATGTAAATACCTTTTAATTATCTCAACATTTTTAACAGTCCAACTGAAACACTGGCGGTGAGCTCCAGGTCCTGCAGCTGCGGACGGACAAAGTGAAAACAAAAGAAAAAAAAACAAGGGTACAGATTTTTTTCTACAAGCTCTCAAATCATATTCTACAAGTACTCTCACATTTTGCACCAAATTTACCTTCATATGTATATGTCTCTGAATGTGTGTGTGTGTGTGTGTTACTTCTCAAACAGAATGCATCTTGGGAAAAGGTACAAATTCAGCCAAGCAAACATGATTCTTTGAGTCAGTTCTCTCGTTTTTCTCTTTTTCTTCTTCCTTTCTGTTACTATCATCGTGCTTTTCATTTCTTATTTTCCCTTCTCATTCATCTGCTTATTCCTTCTCATTCTTCTTCTTCTTCATTCTTTTTTTTGCTGTTGCACCAACTGTAAACAATCTAAAATACTTCCATCTACAGACAAAATGTTTGTAAGTAAGTAATATATGATTATTATTTTCTTAAGTACTTTGAAGCAATGTTATCAAAACAACTAATTAAAGAAAAACAGCTACCAACTAGTTACCACTAACTACATTCAAGTATACGTGTCTATTTTTAACTACTAGCAAAGACTTTGGAACTAATGTGAAAATGACTTGAAAAGCCTCCCAGCATTTATTCTCTCTTTGGTATTCTGTGGATGCTCTCCATTTTTCACTGCAACCCCTCCTCTCCTCTCCTCTCTTCTTTTTCTCTTGACCAGAGAAGTGCTTGGTATTCTAGGGATTGTCTGCTCTTCTTTCCTCTCCAGTCAACTCTCATGCTCTTCTCTTTTTTTCTCACTCCTCTCCTCTTGCTTCTTGATTCACCTTTGTTTCTCAATTCTGCTCTCCTCTTCTACTTGTTTACATCCTCTGTACATTTTGCTAAATGCTTTTACTCACTTCTATGCTATTAGAAAAAACATACCAAATACTTAAAATTACTTACAAAACCTTTTTACATTAATTCAAATACTTTTGAACATATTTTTTCTCATATATCACATGTGCCTGCTGGATCTAGGAGGTGGGACTTAGCTTTGTTGTGCATTCATTTGGACTGGCTCCCATTGGATGTTCGTATCATGCTGTATACTGTTGGAAAGGGAATGTGATTGGCTACAATTGCAATGATTGATGTGTTGATAGCCAATGACAGCTTTTTCTAAGATGGCTTCTCAGAGAGATGACGCAGCGTATTGACGCTTCGCAGCGGGAGCGCTTGCTGGACGTTGGGGGCTGTCCTGGGGTGAAAGCTAAACAGAAAAATGGTGGGGATAGTTTCATTGTGTAGGCAGCAACTTGAAGAAAACAAACTAACTTGCAACACGGTGCAAGGCAAGGAGATATATCAGACTGGACGAGATTGGCAAATGAAGTTAGACAGTTAGGGAACAATTAGCATGCACTCTACAGGACAATATACATAAACTAGATTAATTCATTTGAAAAACCCTTGCTATCCTTTTGATATTTGAAAACTTATAGAATAGACGCATATAAAAAAGCCAGGAATGGACGGGGATTGAGCATTTAGGACAGCCTTTGTGCTTTTTTTCAATAGCATGAGCACTAAGAATATGAATAATGCTTTGGTACTTATGATTTCAGTAAAATGAACTGAATGATTGAATTGCAGAGAATTGTAGCAATCAAATGTTGTACACAGTATGTCCATATTGACAAAAGCTTTGAACTTTTGTGTTTAAATGCATTATGTAACATGTTGGAACTCACGCAAGTTAGGTAACCGCCAGCAACCTGGTAGATGTTAACAGGTTTAAATGTTATTATCAATGTTTTTATTGTTAGTATGATGTATTCACTGTTGTTCTGCCTGTCCTTTACCATGAGCTCACTAAAGCCAGTTCCTGAAGGTGTGTTCAGACAGAACGCAAAGCAAATTTTTGCCTTGCATCATTTGTGTGAATTTGAACGCTGGACTATTTCTGTTTATACACCAGAAACAGCCAGTATACCAAATGTACAGACATAGCAGCCATTTCTCTGGGAGCAGTGGCGTAAGGCTGCCGTTCTCGCTCTCACTAATGCTTGAGTTTATGGTTTTGTTTTTAATATATGTTGGATACATGAGAGCAGTCTATTTAACTGTGGTGCTGAAATGACCGCAGACCTAATCAAAAGGTATTTAACCTCACGATTGAACTCCTTTATAAAGGCAACAGATGAGGTAAAATTTAATTTAACATGAGTTCTTTGAACACAGACATATTTCCAAAGTGGCAATCTGAATCACTTTCAAGGAGCAATTTACCACCCAACACATGTTTGAGGGCCTGCTCTTTCTATGCCTCCTCCACCCCATAGGCCACATTGCAACTGCACCGCTTGCACTCTGTACACATACGGCCCTGGTTGGGAGTGCGCCTGTGTTTGGCACAGCCTCTGACTGAACTCAATTAATCTAGATCAGCAATGAAGTAACATTTTAGTCACATTCAACAATACATGTCTGGCGTGAGGATATCAAGTTTTACTCTTGGTTTCTGTTACACTATCTGCAGGATATAAAGTGAAAATCAGGGTTACTACACGGATAACTACTGTAGAAGTAAAATTGTGTTCCGGTGTGGTGTAAAACTGCCTTATAATTACATGTATATAGAGAGCCACAAGCACAAAAAAACAGCACAGTCCAACAAAAAGCACAGAAAAGTTTAGAGAGATTCAGGTGAGAACTGCATTTATTCTTGATAAATTATGCAGATTTCCAAAACCCTCTCTGAACTGCACTGAGAAATTCATTTTGCATTCAGGAGAACATGCTATATTTGGAATTTCATTTTTTTTAATAATGTTCACACTTTTGCAGTTTCCTGTAAGACCAATGTGATTTTGTATTATTCCAACTGTTATCACAGCCTGAAAATGATCACCCCAGTTTTATCAGAAGTTGCTTTTTCATCACCATTTTTACAAAAGCTGATATTGACATAAAAAAGCACACTTCTTCTAAAGGAGAACACAGCCTTTCATGAAACATGAACATGAAACCTTTTTGAGAAAATGCACTTATCAAACATATCAATGAGGGTAAAGATAAGTGAAACATCTCTATAATGTGATACCATTCAACAGCTCCTCAGACTACAGCCTAACAAATAACCCAACAGTTAACACCTCAAACAATAAAAACTGAACATTATAGCCTTCATGAAAAAAGGATTTTATTTCTCCAAGTGAGGAAATAGAATATTGAAAGCATAATCCATAGTTTATTTTAACAGTATTAATAATCACTTAAGCTTAGCCTATGTCATGCAAGAGAGACAATTAAAACAAATTGAATGATCAAAGTTGCCATATTGACATTTAAGTTGTGTTGATTGATTGATTCATGAAATATTTCTCAGTCTAGAGCTTAAAGTTATGGTCAGCTGTAGTCTTACCTGTCCTGCTCATTTTTCCCTGTGTGCCTGCCTGTGTGTTTTGTCTTCACCTGCTGAGGTGAGCTACGGTGGGGCTCGAATATTTGGGCACCCCAGGTAAAAATTTGTATTAATGTGCATAAAGAAGCCAAGAAAATATGGAAAATGTTCCAAAATGCATCAAATGACAAATTAGACATTCATATAATATGTCACAAAAAGTTAGCTTTTATTTCCATCATTTACACTTTCAAAATAACAGAAAACAAAAAAATGGCGTCTGCAAAAGTTTGGGCACCCTGTAGAGTTTATAGCATGCACCGCCCCCTTTGGAAAGCTGAGACCTGACAGTGTCATGGATTGTTCTCAGTCATTGTCTGGAAAGACCAGGTGATGTCAATCTTAAGGTTTTAAATGCCCAGACTCATCTGACCTTGCCCCAACAATCAGCACCATGGGCTCTTCTAAGCAGTTGTCTAGAAAACTGAAACTGAAAATAGTTGACGCTCACAAAGCAGGAGAAGGCTAGAAGACGATAGCAAAGCGTTTTCAGATGCCAATATCCTCTGTTTGGAATGTAATTAAGAAATGGCAATTATCAGGAACATTGGAAGTTAAAGCAAGATCTGGAAGACCAAGACAAATATCAGACAGAACAGCTCGCAGGATTGTGAGAAAAGCAAGTCCACACCCACGTTTGACTGCACAATCCATCCAGAAAGACCTGGCAGACACTGGAGTTGTGGTACACTATTCCAATATAAAGAGATACTTGTACAAATATGGAGTAATCAGAAGAAAACCTCTTCTACGTCCTCACCACAAAAATCTGCGTTTGAAGTTTGCAAATGAACATATAGACAAGCCTGATGCATTGTGGAAACAAGTTCTGTGGACCGATGACGTTAAAATAGAACTTTTTAGCCGGAATGAGCAAAGGTACGTTTGTAGAAGAAAGGGCACAGAATTTTATGAAAAGAACCTCTGTCCAACTGTTAGGCATGGGGGTGGCTCAATCATGCTTTGGGGTTGTATTGCAGCCAGTGGCACAGGGAACATTTCACGAGTAGAAGGAAAAAAGGATTCAATAAAATTTCAGCAAATTTTGGATGCTAACTTGATGCCATCTGTGAAAAAGCTGAAGTTAAAGAGAGTATGGCTTTTACAAATGGATAATGATCCTAAACACACCTCAAAATCCATGGTGGATTACATCAAGAGGCGTAAACTGAAGGTTTTGCCATGGCCTTCACAATCTCCTGACCTTAACATAATTGAAAATCTATGGATAGACCGATAGAGCGTGACAGACAGCCCAGAAATCTCAAAGAAGTGGAAGATTGGGCAAAGATACCTCAAACAAGAATTGAAAGACTCTTGGCTGGCTACAAGAAGCGTTTACAAGCTCTGATACTTTCCAGTAAGGGGGCGGTACAAGGTATTAACTCTTCAGGGTGCCCAAACTTTTGCAGATGCCATTTTATTGTTTTCTGTTATTTTGAAAGTGTAAATGATGGAAAAAAATCTAAATTTTTTGACATATTATACGAATGACGAATGCCATTTGATAACTTTTGGAGATTTTTCCATCTTTTCTTGGCTTCTTTATGCACATTAATAAAAAAATTTACCTGGGGTGCCCAAACTTTCGAGCCCCGCTGTACACTAAGGATCTAGATCTTCTCTCTCCTGCTTTGTTCCAAACCAGCTGCAACACATTCCACTAATCACCTCTACAGTTTATCTACCCGGGCTGTTCACCTCTCAGCGCCAGATTGTTTTAACCATTCGTAACTTGGCTCTGAGTACTTCTAGTGATTCTACTCCTAGAACTCCTGCATTTTTGTCCTGTGTTTTTTGCTCCTGCGTAACCTTGTCTCCTCAGATTATGTTCTGAACCTGCTGTCTACTGCTACGCTTTGCTGTTCCCCACGTGCCTGCTGCCAGTTTCCCTCACTACTCAGATCTCATCACTCTCCTGACTGTACCCCTGGTGAGCTAGTACTGGACGCTCACAACCCACCAACTCCAAGTCTCAGCTCTGCCTCGGCTTCACTACTGTCTGCCTCCTTCTGCATCAGTCCCGACCCTTCTCTCTCTGCACATTTTCCAAGCCGGTTCAATAAATATTTAAACTGACTTTCTGTGTCCGTGCTGTGTGTTTCTGAGATCTGGGTCAAAGCCGAAGCTTAACACTTAACTGTTAACTAGTAAAGATAAAAGGGAGCAAAACATCCTTTCATTTTATAGCTATCGTTGACTTATGTATGTAAACTTGCCACCATAGTAACAGTGGTTACACAACCTTCAAAAAGAGACACAACCTAAAAATGTGCATAATGGGTAATATAATGGCAGTTCACCCTGGTGTATTAGACTGCATTAGTTTAATTTAGGTGTACCTAATAAACTAGCAACTGAGTGTATGTAAAATAGTTTGCAGTAGTTTTACAAACACAAAATCTCAATAATTATTTAAAATGACATTGAATACGTATCTGGTGCTGAAACAAATGTTGAAAGCTAGCAAGAACTGTATTCTCTTTGGGCACCAGTTGGGCATACTCCCAGGCTCCCTCCAGGATTCTTGAGAGAGTGAAGCTTTGATCCTTTGTTCCATGACCAGGACGAAATCCACATTGTTTCTCTTCATCCCGAGGTTCAACTTTCGCCCGAACCGTCCTTTCAAGCACCTTGGAGTAGACTTTACTTTGGAGACTGAGAAGTGTGATACCCCTGTAATTGGCACACACCCTCTGGTCCCCCTTTGTGAAGAGTGGAATCCTCACCCCGGTCTGCCACTCCCTAGGCACCATTCCAGACCTCCACGCAATGTTGAAGAGGGATGTCAACCAAGACAGCTCCTCCACACCCAAAGCTCTCAGGATTTCTGGACTGATCTCATCAGTCCTTGGGGCTTTGCCGCTGTGGAGTTGCTTAACTATCTCAGCAACTTCCACCAGGGAAATTGATGACAATCCCCCATCATTCTCCAGCACTGCCTCTACCATAGAGGGCGTATTAGCTGGATTTAGGAGTTCCTCAAAATTCTACCACCCTATTACCTCCTCACTTGAGGACAATGGCATCCCATCCTTACTGTACACAGCTTGGATAGTCCCCGGCTTCCCCCTCCTGAAGTCCTTCTCCATGTCTTCTCCGAACTTCTCCCACACCCACTGCTTTGCCTCTTTCACGGCAGAGGCTGCAGCCCTTCAAGCCCTTCGGTACCTTGCAACTGCCTCTGGATTCCTCCGGGATAGCATATCCCAGAAAGACTCCTTCAGTCAGAAGGCTTCCCTGACCATTGGTGTCCACCAGGGTGTTCGTGGGTTACTGCACCTTGAGGCACCTAAGACCCCAAGACCACAGCTTCCCACCGCAGCTTTAGCAATGGAAACTTTGAACATTGTCCACTCAGGTTCAATGCCCCCAGCCTCCACAGGGATGCACGAAAAGCTCCGCCGGAGGTGTGAGTTGAAAGTCTGTCGGACATGGGCCATATACTTTGTCATCCCTATGCTTAAACACAGTGTTTGTTATAGACAACCCATGACTAGCACAGAAGTCCAACAACAGACAACCACTCTGGTTTAGATTAGGGAGGCCGATCCTCCCAATCACACCTCTCCTTGTATATCCATCATTGCCCATGTGCGCGTTGAAATCCCCCAGTAGATCTATGGAGTGCCTGGCCGGGCTAAACATTTATTGAAAATATAGTTTTTTGAATTGTAGCAGTCAGAAATCTGTAAGTCTGAGTAAGCTTGTGATCATACCTTTTTGATATCCTTGACTTTTAGAATAAAAAAGTACAAAGGTTTCTCACATTAAAAAGGCTATTACACTCAAGCATCAGTATTATACTTGGTATAGGAATGAAAAGAAATCTCCATCTCGACTATCACTCATCTATAACCATCTATAATCAGGTCTTAAGGCTTTAAAAAAACACAAGACAGGAAAAGAGTACATTTTTAAAGAGAGGAATGCCAAGTTATAAAAAGAATTATATAAATATTCACTGGAACCATATTACAAGACAACCCAAATTTGATGACACTAATCTGCCTCTTCCCTTGGATGGAACTGATGTGTTGAAGATTTAAGGTGGGAGACAGAGCCAGAGTTAGAGAGAAACTGAACGCATGACTCAGAGTTAGAAAGAGGAGTAACTTAAATGACAGTAAGCGAGCACTTTCTGTCCTGAAGATTTTCACACAGATTTTATAAGCTCTACTTATCATCAGGGGAAAAACACAGAGGATAAAATGGGGTCACATAGATATGAAAATACAGAAATCTTTTATCTCTGCCCCTCAATTCCCATTTGGTTATTATTAAAGTGAAATTGAACTGCATTGAATTGTAACTGGTGTGACATAAAAGATAAGGGACTCCCATAAGAAAATCTTAACTTGGGGGGTCTGAATGTCAAATTATTAGATAAAATTCATACTTCATAAATCTCAAAGTAATACAATTCTGAAGTTCACTGAATGTAGCATTAACTACTGAGGTCAGCAATGTGAACACCAAATGCAGAAAGTGTGGTGTAATAAGACTCCATAAAAAATCCATAAATGTGTGTATTATAAAATTCCTTTTTATATGTGATTCACATTTTCTATATCTGGCCGGCAGACATGGTTTGACATATAAGCTACAGTATTGTTGGTGATTGAAAACACTATTTACAGTACAAAAATGAGCAGTAAAACCATGCCACTATAGCATCTGTACACTCACATAACCTTCTTCATGAATCATCAACTTAAAGGTCCCACTGTATGAAAATTTCACTTTGAGTTTTTTTTAACATTAATATGCGTTCCCCCAGCGTGCCTATGGTCCCCCCAGGGCTAGAAATGGGTATCCTGCTCTACCTCTGAGAAAATGAAAGCTCAGATGGGCCGATCGGGAATCTTGTTCCTTATGAGGTTATAAGGAGGAAGGTCCTTTCTCTGCTTTGCCCACCCAGAGAATTTGGCTCGCCCATGAGAAAGAAAGAGACATCATGGCTTTCAAATGAGCAAAGTGGCAGTTGGTCAAGGCCACACCCCCTGCCTTCACCTTGCCCCCCTCTCTCCTACTCAATAGCTACAGACACCAAAATGGCACATACTAAGGAAAGCTAATTTTGGGACTGGCTCTAGTGGCTGTACTTCTGCACCAAAGCTGAATTTCGGGAAAGAGACTTCAGATACAGCATTAGGGAACCACTAAGGCCTATATAAAAGTATCCAAAAAGCACCATGTCACCTTTAAATGTTTAATGGCAAGCATGCCATCCCACCTGTTTGAGTGGGACGCCCTCCAGGATTAGGACTTAATTTAGAGCGGCACAATTGGCTGATGGAATCACAGAATCTGCCTCAAATCTGAATGGTGGGCCATGAATGAATGGATGGAATACACTATAGTGTATTGCCAAGTGTCAAGTGTGTCCTCATTCAAAGATTGGATCCAATCACAGGGATGGCCAATGACAGTGAGTCAAAGTTACGTTATGATATTTTATAAAAGTTCTGAAATTGTACCACCAATGTGATGGATGACTGGGAAATAGTATTACCAGTTTAATGTTATCCTCTTCTATTACTTCCAATGCCATGCTGTACCCTGTGGTTAACAAGATAGTGTGGCTAGCCTATATAGAAAAAAAACACTAAAGATTTAAAGATGGGCCCCAATTATTTACACGTGGCAGTAATCAGGGATACATGACCACCCGCTGATACCTGGAAAAAAAACATGGTCACGTGATGTCTCCGGACTTTATAAGTTGATAAGTTTTGCCTTAACAATTCCATCAAAGGTTTTTCAAACATATGTAGAGAATCCTTTTTAAAGTATTCATAATGTGCATTTTCAGTAATACATTATAATAAAATGGATAATCCTTTAGAATTTCTATAGTTTTATTGTCCTTGCATTCCTTATGTTACATAAGACTAACATAACAAACTTGAAATAGTGGTTAATAACCTTTACCCTAAGAATGACTACATATTTTATTGTGGTTGATTTAATGGATTTAATTTGTACAAGAAGTGATACCTTAAGCTAAATTATAGAGCAGTTGCATGTGCTCCTTCTCTGCCAACAAGGAAAAGGAAATAAAACCAAAAACATTTAGGGATCAAGGCCTTCTTGTCAAATCTGAATGGACTAATAATTGCAAGGAGACATCTATTACAGTTTGGATGTTGGATAAAAAAATAACATCAATGGATGACTACATGTCTAATGAACACACAATATATAATAGTTAGAGGGTTGTAGGCTATATAATATATATTCTGCACCATTCATAGTTACCTATTAGGGTATACAGCCTGCCGAATACATGAATGATTTTAAGGAAAGCATTACTGCAAAACATCACATGCAAAAATAGTGTTATTACATTTTCCTGGAGTGGATTTTGGACCGTACATTTTCACGTGTGAATAGCTGTCTGAATCTTCAGATAAGCCAGAGGTGTGCATGCTAAAATAAATGTGTATGAATGTTAATGACAGTTTTGGCTCTTTCTTATGCATGCCTAACTCAAACTCTGACTGTTGTTCAACATCTTTAGCTGCTCAAGAAGAGCTGTCCAGTAGCCAACAATACAACACTGTGGATGTGCTGAACATTTTCCAGTTTTGAGTGTGAGCACAAATCCCATTTCTTCCTGTTACTGTAGTTACTGTGCTTGGAGTCCAGTTACCCCAAACTGACTGAAAATGGCACATAATGGGTGCTAGGCTCATGTCATTTTGACTTATAGCTACATAGTAGGAAGTTGATTACATGCTCACTACAAGTGTGTATGTGTGTGTGAGAGAGAGACAGATAGAGATAGAGTATTTCTTGGCTCTGAGTCCAACCACACACTTTGATGACAGTGGTATCACCCTTGAACACTCTTCTGCTACCCTACCATGGACACACACACACACACACACACACACACACACACACACACACACACCCAGCAGGATAGTTGACATTGCTGCTTCGATCAATGTAGCTGACTACTGCTGGCGTCAGTAACAACAGCGTTATACAACACACTCCCACAGTGAAGAGCTTCCTATGGTGTTCCAGTCAATATGGGTTAATGGTGTAACAGACTGCTTCTCCCTTTCCTCTCTCCTCTCTCACCGTCTCTCACTCTTGCTATCACTCATTCACTCGCTTTATCTCTCCAACACACACACACACACACACACACACACACACACACACACAGACACACACACAAATATGTAGCAGCATCTGACTATCCAAGTTGACAAATTCACCAGTAGTCCTTCCTTCCTTTAACAATTTGCTGTGTTTGCTCTAAGAAGCTTCCCTGCTGAATCCATTGGCTTTGACCAAACTCGCCAACCTATTATTCTCAATGAAGGGCACACAGATAATGATAGGACCTGGGGATAACAGGTCGATAGAGAGCTAAAATAGACTATGTACTGGTAACAGGGGAATGCAGTAAATGTCAGTCGTAATCATAATCATTGATATCCTGCTGAAAAAAACCAACACTTTTTTAAAAAGGTAGGAAATTACATTTTTCTGTATTATTCGTTTCAGTTGGTTGCAGCATCATTTCCACTTATGATATGAAGGGATCTTGTAAACTTAAACATGCATACACTAAACACCTAAAATTATGTGTTTTCATTTACATGTACAGTAAGTGTGCAAGTGTGCTCTACTTTAAGACATACTGTTATGTACATCAAAGCAATTTTCATCATACTACTTTTACACCAAGCCCATTAATTTCATCTAAAGCATTTCCACTTCAAACTGCTTATATTTTATATGTATATATAACCCATTTCATCAGTATACACGCAACCCATTTCCTCAACAAGCTAATCAAAAGGAAATCCAAATTAATTTATTTGCCTTTGGAATGACTTGTTCACTGTCTAACTTTCACTCAGATAAATTGAGTCAATGTTACTGTTGCCAAATCTACAAGCTCAATAATTCTCTGACCTAATGAAAGCAGTTATTATTGTGAATCTAGAAATGCTAAACATAGAACATAGGTGTTTGCCTACATCAGCAAAAACTAAATTTAGCTGATGAATACTGTAGATTAAACTACTAAGATGGTGTGAAGTTTAGTAAACAATGATTGAAAAGGAATTATGTCTGCAAGCCAATACTGCGTGTGAGCAGATGGTAAAATCAGGTTTTATGTATTAAAAATAAATGTCTCTTTCTGGATACACAAAAACAGCTTGAGCACATTGGTTGATGATCTCTGAACCATGCTAACTGAACCTCCTGCAGCTTTGTGCCGTCGCTCTTTATTTAGCAAGCCGGCCAACTGGATTTTACTTTGGAACAGGCTGGTCTGTCATTCAAACATGGACAGCTAAGATTTGAGTACAAAAACAGTAGAGAATGTGGTTAAAAATGGATATAGAAGTACAACATGCAATGTGGGATGGAGCATGCAGTTAGAAATCAATTCAGGTTACGATTTAAGACACACTAATGTGAACATTAATCGGGCAATCAACACAGAAAGCATTTCTGACGTGTGTCACTAATCCATCTCATTGAACAAACACTCTTCCATTTTATCAAGTGTGACAAAACACAGCAACCTCACTAACACTCAGTTTTTGTTATGCTCTGAGTTTATTGATCTCTTTGCCGGAGCACTATGTAAAGTGTAACCTTCACAGGCCTTATTAATGGTGCTCCCCGCCTACCAAGTTTCTCTTTGAGCTTACAGATGGATTTACCACATGTCTCACTTCTGATGTTAATGAGTCTTAGCCCCTGGCAAAATATGGGGTTGGGCTGCCCAATCTTAGTCGATTAATTGGTTGTTTTGCTCTTAGTCGACTAAGCTTTATTTAAATAATTTATTTTCATTTTTTGCTTTCTATCATTTATCTGTCTGTCTGTCTGTCTGTCTGTCTGTCTGTCTGTCTGTCTGTCTATCTAGACTTTATAATCCAAAAACTATCCAAAACCTTATTTTTGAAAATCACTCCTCCGAATGTTTTTTGTGAGTCAACATTCCATAGTTTATTCATATTATGTCACAACTCATCTATATTACTATCTATTATTACTATCATCTATAATTTTGTGAAATGGCCATTTGCAGTCCTCTGAGATTTAGCAAGGGCGAAATAAAGGCACCACTAAGAAAACTCTCTGGCTCCAGGCATTGGAAAAAGCTCTAAATGAATAAATCTTTCTTATGTGTAACATCATGTCTAAGGACCCAAAATCCCAGAGCAGGAGGCTGCGATCTTTTTGCATCATGTCCAGTGATTGGTGGCTACGGGGCTCTTGCCACAGTCTGCACAAAGCCTTGCATCAAGTCAGCAAGATTTGGAAGCTCCTAGAAGTGTTCCTAATGGATTCTACACTAGTCTACACAGCAGAGAGAGGGAGAGGGAGAGGGAGGGATAGAAAGAGACACGGTGGAAATGCCAACACCAAAGGGGATGAACTTTCTGCAATTTTACAGATATACACACATTCAGGCACGGGCCACTCACACATTACATGTTGTAATGCAGTGTAAAAGTGATACCCCATAATAACCTATACATGGTGACATGGTTGAGTATTGCCATAACAACAAGAAATTAGAAAAAAACTAAAATACCCGTGACCTGTACACACGCACTGGAACACGTACACACACAAGTCTGGCTTTCTTTTTCTTTCCTCTTCTCTTCTATATTTACATCTTATCTTTATTCCCCCTCTACTGCTTTTACATCGTGATACCTATTTAATTTCCAACGAACGCAAGCATTTGTGTGCATATGTTTGTGCTTGGGTCTGTATATGTGTGTGTGTATGTGTGTGTGTGTGTTTTATGTGTAGTCCTTTTAAAGGCTTTCCAAGTCGTGTTTTTCACAGATGTCCCTCAACAGAAGAGGAAATTCTGCAGCTAGCCTAGGGACTGAAAACGTACACTTGGCCTCTTTCTCTCAGAGAGAGAGAGAGAGAGAGAGAGAGAGAGAGAGAGAGAGAGAGAGAGAGAGAGTGTGTTAGTGTTTGGGGAGAGTGTGTGTGAGGTCGTGACTTTGTATACTTTGTCTTAAAGTCAAAGGTGCTGCTAGGAGGCAATAATCTCTCTATTTTCTATTTCACACACACACACACACACACACACACACACACACACACACAGCTCTCTCCACTGTTCTCTACCGAAGTGGCTGGTAGATTTGCTTGACTCACCAGCAAAAAAAAAAAAAAGTTAAATTTTAACATTCACTAGCCATTTGGCTGGTGGACAAAAAGTTATTTTTTAACCCTGCATGTGATTGGCCATTGTTCAGATGAGAGACAAACCAGTGGGCCGATCAAGTGATCTCTCTCCTCTCTGTGGGCCGGTCAGTCAAAGACCAAGGATGTGAATCGCCAGTGATCATATGAAAGACACGCAAGTAGGACAATGATGTGATTTATCTTCTCTTTATGGGCCAATCAAAACAAAACAAAAGTTTTCAACCAGAGTGCAACCCATTCAGCCCACACAAATAGACTGGCCCACCGGGAAATCTCTCAGTACTCCCGATGACCAATCCATGCTTGGCAGTGGGAGCGAGAAGGGACGGTAAATCTGGCACATGCTAACGTTCTCCACTAACTGATTCATGTCCTACATCTGAAAGAAGTTGGACCCCTTTTTTTGTTGACTAAAAGACAATGTATTAAATTTACTGACTCATAGTATTTGTTTCATGTGGTTCAGCCACTATTGTGAACAAAAAAATGAAGGCCCTGCATTCACCAGGTTTCTTCGTATAGGTAGCAAGCAGCAACTAACACATAATGGTGAAGTGCCAGTAGGGCTTTTTGTTGATAAGCAACAATTGCAAACTCATTTAAGGCAAAGCAATATTTTACTAAAACTCTAAGTATGTAACTTTTAGCATTTGGTACTATGAGTGTTGAACAAATGTTAAGCTCCCAGCTCCAGCAGGACTGTGCACTGAGGCACGGTCCTCGTGGAAACACAACCCAGGGCTTAATCAATAGCAATGGTGGAAGGTCTAACTCCTGATGAAGCTCCTGTAAGAGTTTACACTCATTGAATGATTCCTGAACACAGAGGCAACAAATACCAAATTTTAAATTATTCAACAACTTTTTTTGCAGGGGAAACAGACGGAGGTGATGGTGAGGGAGATGGGGGAATTACATGTGACCAACAAATCCTCAATCCAGGCCTCTGACGCATGGCAATGCATAACACCATCAAAACACCACTGTTAATAAAAGATGAGTGAATCTCTTTGAATTATTTTTTTAGCTGAACAAACCCTAATGTGGTAAAGACAAGAAACTAGAAATACAGACATATCTGTGTATCTCTCTTTCTTTTTCTCTCTCTCTCTCTTTCAGTTTCAGGGGAAATTAATTGATGATTATCTTGTCTTACAGAGCTGGTTTGCAAACTGGCTTTTTTATCAGCAAGGCTTTGGTTTCCACCACTTATGGCTTAATTTGACCCACCTTCTATATCTCTTTCTCTTTCTCCATCCATCCCTCTTTTGGGTGACTGGGGTCTTATCAGTTAGCTATGTGTTCAGACATATAGTTCAATTTCGATTCCTTTAATAAAAGGAGAGAACAGAGAAAAGATTTGTTAACAGAGAGGGGCTGACAGACAGACAGGAGAGATAGGTTGTTAAGGACAACAACAAAAAAAGACACGCTGAATAGATTCTTTGTTAGTGTGAATTTGTTTAAATGAGAAGAAGAGGAGAGGATATCAAGGAGGGGGAGAAAAAAATGTGAGGAGAGAAACAGAGAGAAGATGAAAAGAAGATGTTGGGATTGTCTGATTACTTTGAATACTATTTTTTTCTTTTTTGCAAATCAGTTATTTGGCTAAATTTGTTCACATAGTTCAGTGAATTGATTTATTTTATTTTATTTTTTATTAGTTTTCTTTTTTATTCCACAAGGAAATATGATACAGAAACAGAAAACTAGTAAGAGGTTTTGGGATGTGAGTTTGATTTTAAACTCAGAGAATGTGTCTTTTAGAATAAATTATCATCAAAAACCCTAATAAAAACACTGAAGCCTCATAAAATGTTGATTTACTACAAAGAGAACAAAACAATGCACAACAGATTTCACAGGCAAGTTCACAGGCACTGACAGGAAGTGGCAGTTTAGTCATTTGTAGACTACAATGTGTGAATAAATCCAAAGGTCTACCTCCTGGACCTGTGGGCTAAGCCCTCGTGGACTTTGGTCCTATACAGTGATGTGTTCGCCGTCATGAATTAAAGTTCCTGACCCTCTAACCTATCACCACCCAAGTATTCTTATAATCAGTTTTTAACAATATTCACATAAGCAATTCATGCAAGATTTGTGAAGAGTCTTCTGATCACATAGCAAAACCGAGAGAGAGGATAAAAGACAGATAGAGAGCACAAAGGTTGATATGCACAGTACATTTGACTGATGATGATCTGGATTACAATCATAGAGGTTATTTACAGGCTTTTTAAATTGAGCAGACAGCTAAGAAGAGTTTTTGTTTAACAAGTGAAAAAGTCATGATTAGTTCTTTGTCTTGAGTAGTGATTTGAGTTAACAAGAATTATTGAGTGTTATCGTTAAAGTGTGGTTTAAGCTTCAGTGTCAGTAGCACTCCCCAAAATCTCTCTGAAATCATCTGGCAAATTGACAACTGATTAATATTTGATCTCTCAATGTGTCATATTACACAAGCAATTACCTTTTTAATGCACTATGACTTTGTCATGGAAAATTGCATTGCAGTAAATGTGCCAAAGGATATGGTTTGTGATAATTGTTTGTTTCTCATTTGAGAAATTCAATCTTTTAAACAATGTAACTAGATTAGCTTTGCCTCAAAATGTTTCTTTTTATGTATAATTGTACATGTAACAAACCCACAGTGTGAAATGTCACAGTTTATCTTCCCTCTGATATCATGCTGTGAGACGAGCGACATCTTACATCAACCTTACAAGATCAAATCAGCAATACACATCTATTTTTGTTTGTTTCCTTTTTTCTTCCCATATTTGTCTCAATTTAAAAAAAACAATAATGTTTAAGGGCATACTGATAAAGTGGACAGCTAAACAGTTAGTTGGAATTCCACATACTAGGAATGATTAATGAGCTCATACTAAAAATACAAAAAACTAAACATTTAATAAATGTCATGCCTTGTTTTGATTCATGAATGCCATTTCCTTTAGACACACACAATCATTCACAATACACATACACACACACACAGACATCAATGTTTAAAGTCTAAGACATCATTGCAAAACAAAGCAACATAGAAAAAAACAGAACATTAACAAAGACCTGTCAGTTGTACGCACGCACGCACACACACACAATCATAGTCCTTCCTGAGGCAACAAACACACTTAAGGATCCCCACAGATGTGAAACGGAACAATGGAAAGAGCAAAAATAAAGACAAAGTACTTCCTGGAAAAAGGTTTAATGGCTGTTAGGTTTACTTTTAACATACACAAACACACACACACATCCAGGACTACACTCACTAACACACACAACAATATACACAACAATATACAGTACACACAGACAGATACAGATACACACACCCATGCACACACACACACACACAGACAAATATACATGCAGGGGATTAAGTGTATACTGTATAGCTGGTCTCTAGAGTTTGTCTTTGATATTTAAAGTTCATGATTCATAGATGAACTGTTATGCAAGCGTAATGGAACTGTGTGTGTGTGTGTAGCATCTTCAAAAGGTCAGGCTAAGCATTTGTGTCGCATCCCAACAGACACGTAGACATAGAGCAGTCTTGTATACCACATTCATAACATACGTAAGACCCACAGTACAACAACATGCAGCCAACATGGACCTCTCAGTGCAGAAATAAGAATACATGACACATGGATTCATGACTACAGAATATGTATGTAATGTGTATACATTACATTAGTCCCAACTGAGGGAGGGATGACCAAGACATTAGCTCTGGGCTGCTCGCACACATCTATCTCCAACATAGGGCTACACGATTATGGCCCAAATGATAATCACGATTATTTTGATCAATATTGTGATCATGATTATTATCACAATTATTTGTTGACTTTAACCAAAACAAATTTTATAGTCACATGGGCTATTTATAACTGCTTTCACATCCATATTGTGCTACATTCCTCTTATGTTGAAGTTGTATGTTGTACATACATACAGCTGCAACACATGTAAATGAAAATTATCTGAAACAAATAGCCTAGGATATATTTAAAAAAAGCTCCTTCACTTGTTTAACAATAACTGATTAAAAGAGCTAGGGAGAGAGGGGGAGTGCGATGGACGTACTCACAGAGAGACGGCTGACTCATTATGAAGGAGTCCAGCAGGCTCCGTCTCACACGCTGTTACTCTACGAACTGAAGTTAGTTGCATTCAATAACTTCTTCTGTGTGTTTCGCCGTGGCCGCCGCAATAGTAGAGTTACCAGCGGAAACACTGGTACAAATACAGGTTTGCCTCTCATGCTTAACAATATACAGCTGTGTTAATAACAATTAAAACTGTGGACAAGCATGACACCGGCGCTGTCGCCGCTCTGTCTCTGTTGCTGGGGAGCCTGTTTGAGTGAATGGGAGCGGGGCTGCGCAGAGTGTAAGAGGAGAGAGCCAAACACAGGCACATGTTTACAGAAGAAATGGGTCATGTAACATAAAATTAAACCATATCGATAGAAACAACATTGCTTCGTTTGTGGAGAGGCAGTGGATGCGACCTAGAGGAAAACTATTACTTGCGCCCTAGAGCCCTGTGAGCTAACAGACACTAACTAGCACCAACTAGCGCTGGTCACTGCTGTTGTCTGAAAAACAGCACAGACGGGACAAAATGTTGCGTTTACTGGTAAACTGGTAAACCTTGAGACCGCCGTATGACCGACTGCTCTCTGTTGAATTTTCCTCACGTTACTCTGTCCTCTGTGACTGTCTACATCTAGAAACTAAGCTGTGCAGTGCAGGGAACAACTCTGACTGGCTCATGATCAGACAGATGGAGCGGTAGATGGGCTTTGCAAATAAACTCTCAGCGTTCTATAAAATGACGCATTTAATTTAAAAAAATCGCTCGATAACGCAAATTTTATCGTGGGAAGCCAAAATCGTGATCGTGATTAAAATTTGATTAGTTTTGCTGCCCTACTCCAACAGTTTTTCTCATTTCAGAAGTAGGACATAGCCATACAGGTTCACCATGAGACCAGAGAAATGTCAGCATGTATTTCACTGTGTGTTTAATTACTTTGGATCGAAAATCGAGCTTGCCGCCAGGTTTCTTGGTGCGATAAATTGACTTCTTTTTAAATTCTGAACCCAAAAAAATGGCATCTGATTCATAATAACACAAACAACAATGATTTCAAAAGTTAAGCAATGATAAGATATGATGACCTGAATTATATTACCACTAATCAACAGTCAGTGCGACCAAAGAGTGGAACATTGCCATCAACTCCACGCATGTCATCAAAGTCACTCTCAAGCAACTGCAACAAACCTTTAATTTGAATACTTTGTCATAAACAATAACGATTTCAAAATAGATAGCTTGTTGTGAATACTTTATAATTTTCTTAAACCTCACTGTATACAAAATCTTCAAACACATTTTGCTTTGCAGGTAACATTTGTCATCTCTATTGCCTCAGAAATTGTCTGTGCATCATGACCAGCACTCATACATCACTATGCGCACTCACACATTGCCTTACCTTCGTATACAGCTTTGAAGCCCTGTGCACTGACAGCAAAGTCTGTGGTAAACCACAAGGCCAATATGGATCCACTGCTGACTATAGGGGAGGGCAGCATGAATCCTGACAACCTGAAAAACAAAAGAAAACAATTTCTCTGAAACACAGCATTTCTAAAAGCAAACAATGAGGCAACATCAAACCTGAAACATATAAAAGTGACAGCAAAATACATTTGTGTTCAGTGTTGATGTTAAGGCCCACAGCCCTGGAGCCATAAAGATCCCTGCGATCTGGTCCCTCCAAGACCTTGTCTTTTGTGTTTTCCTGACTTCCCGCTACTTTCAGGTTTCCTGCTGTCTTCCTTATTGAATAAAAATAGAGTAAAGTGAGAGATTTTCCCACTCTCTAAAAATAAATTGTATGAATTTAATGCACCACTGAGCAACAGTGCAGTGCACAAGATCCACTATTCATGATAACCAACCATGTCGAGTGCAGACACTCTAAAAATACAGAATGAAAACACAACATAAAAGAAAACTGTAATTGAAGAATTTACACTGTAACAGTCAGCCAAACTAATGTGATAAGAAAAGTTAGGGTTAGTTTGACTCTGATACAGAGAGGTGAGCTCTTGATTACACCGGAGGTTGAGTTCAAACAGCGTGTTTGATTCTTGGGGGAGAATAGTGAGGATTGGGAAAGGAACAAATAACACACAATTAAAAGAGCTGAAATTCAAAGAGATGAATAGTGTATTGAATTGACTACATGTAGATGAGGAAGTCAAAATAATGTGGCTGTTAGCATTTATATCATTAAGAAACATTCAATGGAGAACTATAGTCTGATATTCATACGTGATTGGAAGTTCTGGCATGAAATGAGCTTAATAACTGAACTTGCTGCACTTTTGAAGTATATAGTATATAGATGCAGTAGACGGTGTCCAAACACATCATTAGATAGACATAGTAGAAAATAGGTCTGTAACGATATGGAAAATACATAACACACCCCTTCAACTCCCAGAGTTATCCTTCCCGTCCAGATCCAATGCTACCACATATTTAAATTACTATTAGTATTGGTCATTTTGGTGCCTTATTCCGGTTTTGTCTGCTAAATGTAGCTAACTGTAAGGAACCCTTGCAGCGCTGGGAGTCTGAGGTAGAAGACACGGGTGTGCTAGCTAGCTAAAATACCATTAGCCGTCTATCTATACAGTTAACGTTACTGATGAATTTGTGGGTTAGCCCAGAGTTGTTAACCATGGTCAAAACAATCATACTAAAAATAACTGAGCATGTTGAACGGTGTCGTAATCTTATGTTACCCACCAAGAATTACATTAGCATTAGTTGTTTGTCAACTAGCACGTTTGCTGTAGGCACCAAAGCACTTTTCCTCTACGTTCCCCCCACAGGTTGGGAGCAGAATTGTTCATTACTGTTACCATTACCATTATTCTTATGTCTCATTCCAAAAGGAACAACTGAAACGATTTTGGAAACATTATTTTGAGGTACAAAAGAATATTTGGTGTTGATATTTGAAATCAATCAATATCAATAAATAAAGTATCCGTATAACTGTGTTGCAAAGTGCCATGGGGCAGAAAAAAAGTTGTATTACGTTTACTGACAACCCAAAAAATATATATAAAGAATCACGGTTTGTATCAAATCGGTCAAAAATCGTGATACAAACCAAACCCTGGGTTTGGTGTATTGTTACAGCCCTAGTAGACAAAGATGCTGCTTAAGTTAATCATCTATAGTTCCACAAAAGCTCAGCACCATATGTCAAAAGCTAAATCTTAAATTAAAGAGGCAGCAAAAGTATGTTCTAATAAAAATCAGTTGTAATGTGTGCTTTTTTTTTTTTGGATGTCACCTGTTTGGTTTGCGACTTTAAAAGGGCACCATTTCTAGGTGCAGCCAAAGAAATAAGTGGAAAATTGGAAATGAAGATGACGTAGCTCATTTATTTATGCTATGCAACATTTCAATATTTACATGTAATTATTCCACTGTTCAAGCAGAGAAGGAAATGAAAATTATTAATTGACACCATTTTACTTTTGAGTGTCCATAAAAGCGAGCAAACTGAAGTGCAGAGATAAGTAGCTCTTGATAAACAGTACCTAAATCAAGAGAAAATGATTTCACACAAGTTTGGATACAATCAATTGTCATCAATGAAATGTAAGGAGAGACCAAACCAAAGAGAATGTGAGTAGTGAGGAAAGAGAAAGACCACCCATTAAAACAGAATTTAAGTGCTAATGTAATCAAGGCATTGGCGCCAATGACTCTGGTTTCTGTATTATTGCAGTAATTTTCTACAATTCATTTTTCATCATTTGAAAGGTCAGCTAGGTCATTAGAGACGTGGGCTGGGCTGAAACACTAAAGGAGAAAATGAAAGTGAGAAAGTGGAAAAGAGGCAAAAAGGTTTGGAGAAAAGGAGAGAAAGGTGGATGGCCAAAACAATATTTAACCAGAAAGGACAATGAAAACAGCACAGTGAAAAATTAATAATTTTAATTTTCTGGCCTTAAAGCAAGGACACAAAGGACAGACAAGACGGATGAAAGGAGCACACAAAAAGCCACAAACAGAAAGAGAGATGGAGGGAAAAGAGGAGACAGAGGAAATGGAAGGGCAGAACGGAGAGGTGAGTGGTGAGACGAGACAAAAGGAGAAGCGAGAAGGGGGTGAAGGGCTTTGCCTCTGATAAGTGTAAATAAGATTTTTAATTTACTTAGCCACAGCAATGTCTGCCAGCTCAAATGTCTTTGTTTAATTTGTATGAAATTCGATTACTGAGCCATTAATCAAACTTCTGGGTTATTTTTCCTTTAAGACAAATCATTCCAGTCCCCGTGGCAAAATATTGTGCGCTGTATATAACAGTACATGCTACTAGTTTTGCAATTTTTGTGAGGAAACGCAAAAAAAACACAAGTGAAACCCATGATTTTTATTCATTATTTTACTTTTATAAACTGTAAGTATATATTTTAGTCAAGATTTGTCAAGTTGGATAAATTAAAACTTTTTTTGTTTAGATAGCAGTTCATTCAATTGAGTTTGTTATTCTACAGTATTTTGACTAATATTTTCAATTTTAGCTTTGTGTGTTATTACAGTTAATCTGTTTTTTTAGATAAATATACTCAGTCACCAGTTTATTAGGTACAGCTAACACTAAAACAAAACAAAATAGAAACATAAACACCTCTAAAACAGTTTCAACAAAACTGAACAGTATATCCGTCCTGATGGTAGGATTTTATTGCAGGACTATTGTATTAGACTGTATTTATTTTATATTTATGAGTAGTTGTATCTAATAAACTGCATTTTCGGTGCACCTTCTATTTTTCTCAACCAGACAGAGAATTGCCTGGTCACAGGCTATAATAAATCACCTTGGTGGCCCACAGGGGACAGCGGTTGCATTCTGACATGAATATTTCACCACTCAACAAACAACATGTGAACCAAGTAAAGTGGGTGTAACTAATTATTGGGAGCATGCTTTGCTCCTTCATGTTTTAATGTCATGGGCATATGATCTATCAACATCAACATTTTAATTTCTTTGGGCAATGGTTAATTGTTGAAATACGTAATGGCATGGAGCTACAATGAGTGCTACTAAAAGCTAAAACAAGTTTATCAGTAAATTATGTATTGATTGTAAAAAACATGCAGCATTACAATATGCATTACATACACATATAACACTATTACACACACAGGGCCAACACATGTATACACACGTGTTGTCCCTGTGTGTGTAATAGGCGTTTAATGTGTGTTTACATTGTTTTCTGAGTGTGTGTGTGTGTGTGTGTGTGTGTGTGTGTGTGTGTGTGTGCATGTGTGTGTGCGCACGCGTATGAATCATCATCTGTCTCCTAGCCAATCCTCCATTTGAGGCACAAACAGCACACACGATCAGTCGGTCAGTCAGTTAGTCAGTCAGTCAGGTAATGAGCAGTAATTGTCTAGCTGTCACTGTACTGATGCACTGACATGATTCTACATCCCCGTCTAGCTCTGCATCTCTCTCTCTCTCTCTGTATCTCTCTCTCTGTCTTTCTCTCTGTGTGTCTCTCTCACTCTTGGTATGTCACTCCTACCTCTCGCCATACTCTCATTTCATCATGCTTTCCCTCCCAATCAGGCCAGCACACTGATCCTACGGCTGTTTGACATTTATATAAAAATAAGTGATCGGGGTTGAAGCTATGTGACCGTTTCTCCAGATGGTCAACTGTCCAACCAGTCATCCAGTTTATATAATCAGACAGCCACTCAGTGATTCCAGACAGCCAGTTTTTACAGTCAACAGATCACACAGCTAGCTTGCCAGTGTGCCTTTCAGATGCTTCGTCCATCTATCCGACTGCCCATCTGTATCTGCCTGTTTAACATATCCCTCGCTCTGCTTGGCAATCCACCAGACTGTGGGCATGTCTGATGTTGAACTTGACGGGCTCTTTTAATGCTAGGATTACTGTTTGGATTGGATGGTAGTACACTAAAAAGGCATACAGTGGTATTGGAAAATAGCATTGGTGTTATTTTCATTACCATCACTCTTCTCTTAGTGTAAACAAGTTCAAAATAATGAAACTAGTGCGGTTTGAATTATATATAAAAAGACCCAGCAAATCTCAGTAATGTAATGTGACATAAGATTCCCATGAATAAAGCGACATATATGCCAGAGAAGGGAATACTTCCCTTCTTGGGTTTATTGATCCTCTAACTCAGGAATCTTCAACAGGGGGTCTGGGACCCCTAGGAGGTCCTCAGAGTCAATGCCAGGGGGCTTTCAAATTATTGTAGAGTCATAAAGCCAACATTTTATTAGCAAATATAAATCCCCATTGCTTACTGGCCTATAGATAAGGAGGTCACTACGGCCATCCACAGATATAGTTAATCATAAGAATTTACTGTGATACATGTATGTTTACCATTCAAATATTATTTATAAAATCATGCCAACAATTATTAGGCTATTTTAATAGTTTAGTATTATATGCAAAAAATTTATGCATAAAGGCTTTAGGCTGCCATACATGTTATTTTAGGCCTAGTTTATTTTATCAATTATGGAGTTAAGGGGTTTTTCAGTTAAGGGGTCCTTGGCTTGTCCTGCTCTAACTGTGAATAAGATATGCGTGTTAAAACCTGATAAAGACAGGTAGAAAGTTCTGGCAACATTAACTAATGTGTTGCCTACTGTCAACTCATATAGCAGCAGCGATGTGGACTTAAGACGTGAACTCAAGTCGACTCGAGTCACTGTTTTGATGATTTGTGACTTGGCTTGACAAAAAATAAATTACTTGAGACTCGACTTGGAATTGTAAGTTAATGATTCGAGACTTGACTTGAGGCATGATGACTTGTGTGTATTTATAAGTTTGAATATTAGCTGTAAACATAAAATATAATTGTATGTCACTATCTAACTATCAAGTACACTATGCAGCAGCAGCAGCGCAAAATGTGAATCATGATTGGACGACTGGCTTTTTGCTATGGCAACACATAACATCAAAGACCCCTGATGAAGCCTTATTAGTCAGAAAAGAAGAAAAAAACGGACTGCTGAATGCAAAAACTGCTCATTCTGATAATAAGTGTTTCCCAAGAGGTCTGATGTTAGCTAACATTAGCATTTTTGCTTTTACTACATTAATTTTACTGAATATCAATAATTATTCATTGTCATACTGTTTTTTACTAGTTTTACAAACTATTTGGGATTGCTTTAACTAAGGACTCTACTTGACTTGACATAACCTGTGACTTGTCTTGCCACAAAAAAAACCTCTCAAAACATGCTTAAGACTTGGCCCAAATGACTTAAGACTTACTTGGGACATGAGCAAAAATAACTTGACAACACTGTATTGCAGTAATATTCTCCTTTCAGTCATACCACAACCATATATTAACTGTGTATTAAAACTAGCCAGTGATACCATACATGCTAAAACTGGTAAACATGTAAGAAAAAAAGCCCTGATGGCACAAAGGTGGAAAAAGAGGAAAAGATGAGAGCTTTCATTCAAATGAATAGGCGCAAAAAAAAACGTTGTTAGTATTTCAGTTATAATGGGTTTGTTTTACTTATAACAGACATTTAGGAACCAGGTATGTTTCCATCTCATCACCACATCTCTATTAGTGAAGTAAGGCTGAGAACACAGTGACACCATTTATCACCTTTACAGTTATCCACTTGCAGCCTTGTTACGATGAGATTGTGAAGATATGTTGTCGTTTGTGTATTTATTATGAAATACTCCTCATTTCATAATTTCTGTAACAGCTATTTTATAAAGAGATCGATAGTTACAAGTTGTAACTCCAGATTCTATGAATATAGGCGTAGCCCTCTAAGAGCTGACGCTATTGGGTATCATCCCTTCCCGCAGACGTGAATATTTTCTTTCACGCCCTTGCGTCCAGCATGGGCCTCAACCACATCTGCCGATATTGTATATAACATGAGCGGACCCGTTTGTTTCCCAACATCAGCATTTTTCTTCAGCAAATGTTAGTGGACAAGGTGGCCCGGATCTTAGAGGGCTACGCCACAGAGTGAAAATATCATGCCGTTCAGCTGTGGCAGAGTGTCCTCATGCCACGGAAGTTGTCAGAGGGCCCGCCAGCAGCTGAACCAGAGTCGGGAACCAGGATGGCCATGGCCGTTTATGAACGCTGACACCATAACGTTATCTGTCTGCACGGCAACATGTCTCCCCCGCCACCACTGTATCAAAAATCATAAAAGTGTTATCAAAACTTTAGCACCATGGACAGTTCCAGGGAGTTATGTGGGGGAAAGGGGGAGATTGCCTTTCACCTCCCACTGCCTGTGACTGAGTCCATTTCTCCCTAGCCAACAAGGGACGCGTCTGTGTATACTGTCACGTATGACGTCACTTGCCCACGGGGACCTCGCTTGACAGGGTCTGGGGTTTTCCTCCATATGCCAGGTCTGACTGAAGAGAATGAGGGTTGGTCAGCATTCACCACTTGTGGTGAATAAGATCGAGGCGGTGGCGATGAAACCGCCAGGGTTTTTGCCAGTCTATGGCGAACCCTTTTGCAAGTCTAAAGCAAAGCCCAGTATTTGCACTCCTCTAGCTCTGACGTCCTGGTGTCTGTCTCTGCCTGAGATGACACGGTTGTCTCCAACACGCGAACTGGAGTGTGAAGCCTGTGTTATTAGCTTTGACGTTCATGTGCATCAGGCTATCCATGCTGCGCTGTGCTCTTAGAGCGGGCGTGCACATGAATGTTTGTTGTTTGGTCAGCAGGTCAGCAGGGGGCACGGAGCCCATTCCGCCGCTGAGCGAGACATGTGATTGTGTTGTCCAGCCCATTGTAGGGTTCTGTTGGCCGGTTCCCGCCGTGTGGGGCATGAGCATTTACCAGGTAATTGTTTTCCTCATCCCGCTGGCATAGCCGAGGGTGAAGGATGTCTGAGCAGCGCAGCTCAGGGAGTGGGCACTCCGCGGAACTCCACGTGTTGTTTGTTACCATAGCAACAAAGCGTGCTGAGCCTTCCTGCACTATAGCGTCATCAAGAAGAAGGCACTTGCATGCATAAATATAGAACATGATCTGGAACTATGCTAGCATGCCTGTGTGACAGTTGTTTCCACAGCAGTGAGTATTCCGCGCCCAAGCCATAGAAAAAGGCTTGATACTCACAAGCTGCCTCTTCAACAGCCTCACCATTCTGAGTAATCAGCTGGGAGAAGGAGAAAAGACTGAGTAGGCTATACACGCCCTCTGAGTGGGTGTGTGTGAGCCTGTAAATGACATAGTGTGCTTTGCATACTGCTTATGGGTGTGGCGGTGAGCCTGTCTGTGTTTGCGAGGTGAAACGTGAGACCCAGCGGTCGCAGATGCCCCGGAGGGACAAGACGGACTATCTGAGGGGGAAAAACATTTTTCATAGGAACTGTGTGGCCCTTAAAAACGCCATTATGTTCCCAACTCTAGCTGGAGAGAGACACACGTTTCCGGTGCCGCATCACCATCACTGCCGCCACCATTTGTGGAATGACAAAGTGGGGGCTGCCCACCTGGCCTCATGTTGGCGCCGCTGTAGGTGGAGCTGGAGCCAGGGCTTGGAGAGGGGCAGACCGCAGCCCGCAGGACGCCATCGTCTTGAGCCGAAATCCCAGTTCCGCCAAAGCGCCGCTCTCTAGGAGGTGAGTCACCACATCCCCTCCACTGCCTACAGCCCATGGCAGCCCCAGCCTCAGCAGGGAACAGCCACAGCTAAGCGGTCATGGCAAAGACAGCAAAACTAGCTGTCATGCTAGAAAGAAACGGTATTGTTCAGCGCCGCAGCCACAAAGGCGGTACACTGGTATGGGACAGTGAAGCAAGCATGGACCTGCTTTCGAGGAGATGGCGATGTGGGCTTCCGTCGGAAAGAGGGGCCGTTGGAAGCAGCGTGGTGGCCAAGCTCTGCCGGCGTGGCGGGACAGCCGTCCATCTCCCAGGTTAGGGGAAAGCTTCTTGGCATTCTCACAGGTCAAGAACAATAACCTAGCAGTGAGCAGAGAGCTCGCCCGCTGCGGAGGAGAGAGAGAGGAGAAAGCCGCTGGTGTGGTGCTCCTCTCCTGCGACAGAGACAGTCGCCGTAGGGGGGAGGAGGGACAACCGTAATGCTCTTCAGATGGCAGGCGGGCGCAGAACTGGCAGGTAGGTGTTGACGAGGTCCCGTCGGTCTGTCCAGCTGCCATTCCCCTCCCCGACAATCTGACAGGCCAGAAAGGCTGCCGCCTGCCGTAAGCTCTTTAGATAGTAAGTGGGTATGGAGCTGGCAGGAGGCATCGGGGGTGAGTGTCAGGCTGGTGTGAGCAGCACCAAGGCAGGACTTGCAGCGAGGGTGGAGATCCAACAGCAGGATATAGCCGTTCCGGCAGCTGGTACTGAGGTGAACACCGCTGGAAGTAGAGGTCTTCATACTATTAGCTTGAAGAAAAATAGGGAAATAAACGGGTCCGCTCATGTTATATATACAGTGGTATACAGTATATCGGTGGACATTGCTTGCCGCAAAGAAAATCTTCACAACTGCGCATGCGCAAAGGGAGGATACCCAGTAACGTCAGCTCTTAGGGGGCAAAGCCTATATGAAATAAAACTAATTCAATGCTGACTTTATTCTGAAAATATATGCAAAGAGCAAAGCCTGATGACCTTTAGCATGTCCTAGCAAACTTCTGGTAAATTTGGCTTACAAGTGGCTCACCAAGCAGAATACTTCTATAACTCAGCTTTTAATGTTGACAGACACTGCATTTCAGTGAGTCAAGAACATGGAATTATGTGTGAGTAGAATATTTACAGCATGGATTTTTTTTTTCTACACTTGCCGCTCCCATCAAAGAAACACCAAGGACGGAGTGAGGATACTAATTTCCTCTCTAAAGGACAACTCTGAGCATACAGGTGGATGCTGGGGTGGAGGTGACGCTTTTGAAATGCTATATGATCAGCAGTGGGGACAGCAGTAACAGCTATTAGCAGCTTTCAAGAGAGTGTTGTGGCAGCAGGCATGAAGCAAGAGAGTGAGCAGAGCACTGACAGCTTAAGTACATGCCATGATTAAAAGGGTGCCATGGATATATGTTGCAGTGAGAGGAGAATGCCTTGTGAGTGTAGAGTCAGTCACGAGTCAGCTTTTTGAACAAGATCACAGGCTTTGTTTAATTTCATGTGAATAGAGAGTATGTAAAAAGCAAAAAAACCTATTCAAATAAACATATATTATTTAGTAACTTTTTCTTTATCTGCATACATACTGCACACTAGAATAGCATAAAGCATTCCAGGTCTCCTGTGAAATAAAACCTGCTAACATCATCAAAAATGCAGTAAAAAGGCTGCTGGTCTTCATGTTGGTGTTCTCATTTGTTTATGGTAGGTATAAGACTGTCTCTAAATGAATGTGGAATTGAAATATTGATGGCTCAATGTAGATCCCTCATCTCTTTTCTTCTCTTTAAGGATTTATGTTGATATTGACCAGCACTGACTGAATATATTTCAAAACACTTTTTTTGTCGGGTCTCATGCAGTTTTCTAGCAATGGCTGTGACAACCTGTATCAATCACACCTTCACAAGGTGAAATTAGGAGTGATGTTTGCAACCAGGGGATTTCAACCGTTCGCAGGTATTAAGAAAGCTTGTGAACAGACAGTTTGAAATCCAGCAACCAGCCAGGGAAATCCTGAAAGGGAAGGTAAAGGAGAGCCTTATTCAATGACCATTATAATGTGCTTGACCAAGGTACTTGACCTCCAGCTGCTCTGATTAAGCTAAAACAATAAACAACTGTGATGGGAAGCTCATTGGTGTAGAATATGATGTCTAAATTAAGTGTATATATTAGACAAGCTTTTTCCACTGGCCAGTATAACTTTCCACTCATGATAACTGAGGCACGGTGCACCCAAAACCTGAATTTTATATTATTTTCTGGTTTGTTTCTATTAAGGTGTGACCATTCTAAAGTTGTGACTGAAAAAATAAGACTGAACACCACTGCACTACTAAATGCAATGTGGATGGTTTAAAGAGAGTTACGGGGGACACTTCAATCAATTTCTTCACAAAATTATTCACAAAATCTCCCAATTTCCCAAGAAAAATTATAAAAAACATATGGTCAAATCACCTGGGTTTTCTAGATATGTCATTACTGTATCTTAATAATCATTAAATGTGGTTCCCCTGCCTGAAACATGAGTCCATTCAGCAAATGTAAAACATAGACGTCCATGTTTTCATGTCAGAAAAGCTGACTTTTTTGAGACATAGCAAACATGTATATCTTGGATCCTGGTTTCTCATATATCTAAATATCTAAATGCTCTGACATGGAGAAAAACAATCTGCCTCACACAAACCAGAGACAAGACCAACATAAACTCATAAAACAAATATTACTCTTTTCCATCTTGCAGAGGATTTTTTCTTCTTCTTGCCAACACAAGATACACTTCACACTTGTACAGTAGATGTATGCCCCTGGCAAAAACTATTTGTTTCAACCTGTCATTCTCGGAGTGTAATCCTTTTTTTTTTGTCTGTCTAGTGGAACACCAGTCCATCAGTGACACAACACAGCTCAGAGTAAATGGATAGACAAGAAACGCTTGTTGTGGAGAAGACCAACACAGAAAAAGCAGTGAGTAGATGATGAAAGACATTGAAAAGAAGTGAATACACTGAAAACAATAACCAAACTAATTTTTTAGGGGGGAAGATTTTTGCCAACATAAAAAAAACCTTGCAAAAGAAAAATGTCAAAAAAACAAGATGAGTACACGGGCAGTGTTCTTAACTAAAGTAGGACATTTGTTTTGAATTATATTTGTATAGCAAGCTACACGCAGGGATACACAAAACACCAAGAACTTCTTTTATGTCTATGTGGTGCTGCAGTGAAAAAAGAGAATTGCCTTAGGCAAGGGCCAATGGGCGTTTTTCCTTTTTTAGTTTCTCTCTGTGTTAACACGTAATATATACTACTGTAGTCATTTCAAAAGTATTTGTAACTCTAACTTTAAACCCCACTGGATGATTTTTAAACTTATTTTCCAACCACTCATTATGTGAAGTACTTAAAGAAGATATTAAGTTGTATTCATGGATAATTCGTTCTACAGCTTAATTGTAGACCCATGGCTATGGCAATATTTGGCAGTCTACCCAAGGCTAACTACTGTAGCCTTAAGCTAACTTTTTTAAACAACATTTTTAAAGACTGGCTTTAAACATATTATTGAGATGTTTAATGATGTTTCTTAAATTTGTGTTAGAAAGAGGAGAGGAGAGAAATATGAGAGATTTATTTTCACAGAGCACATTTCATGCAGAGAAACAGACAGGCAGAAAAAAAAGATCTTATTCTGAAGAAGAATTACAGTTATTTTGCCTCTGGGAGTGTATGTTTTATGTACTGAGATATTCACACACACACACACACACACACACAGGAAGTGAGAGGTACACACAGGATCACACAACTCTACTGCCGTACTGTGAGGAGTTGAGTGCCTTGCTCAAGGGCACTTTGACAGTGGGTGGCATTTGATTTGTGCGATAAGAGGGTAAGAACCCCGCTGATTTTCTGGTGTCCTTAAGCAACAGCCTGCTGTGCAATCCCCTTATACTTAAACCAGGAATCTCACCCACCCCCACACTGTCTGTCAAGCTGTCTGTCTACCAGAGTGGGATGCAGAGGCATGTGTGTTTTGCGTGTGTTATATACAGGTGCAATTTTTCCTCATTCTTTTAATATTTACCATTTACCCTGAAGACATAATACATAACTAATCTACGGTACCATGTTTACTTACACCTTCAACAACAATGACCAAATCCGAATCAAATCCGGAAAGGAGGATGATTGAAAGGAGAGTGAGCTTTACTTTGATGTGAGTTTCTTTCAGTGCGCCAATACAATGAAATTCCTGCACTTCGTTTTTAATTTAACCTGCATTACTATGCTTCCACTGATCATAAGATTGACATGGTATTCAGAAGAACACAAAACCAGGGTCAAAATGAAATGTTGGAGGGAGGGGTATGGGATGAAACCACAAAAGGACATTTGTTTTGAAGAACTGCTCATTCTGAAAGCACAAAATGGAGACTTATATTGTACTATGTTGTAAATATTGTTTGAACGCTGTTTCCAGTAAAATATATGAAAAAAATGAAATGTTGATATTCAACATCAAACTATACACTTCAAAATCTGGAAAAGGTTTACAAAAATTAGCATTTTATTTTGTGTGTTTTCTGCAGATACTGTATATTTATCAAGACTGGTGCCTATAGCAGCATTTCATTTGCTTTGAACTTTCTTCTCAGAAAATTCAACAGATGAACACTTGACTATTTCCAGTAGCTTTCTACGATTTAAAGTATGATCACATGAATTTTTTTTTATATACTGTATGTCTCTTTATCAATGACACAAGTCACATTTTGGTTAATTATATTTCCTTTGAAATAAGTAAGTATCAGTAACCTCAGTATACTTTTTCACGCCTGACTCGAAATTAGCACCAATTATTAAACTTATATTCAAAACAAGGCTTGCATTAAAAATGTAAATTACAATGCATGTTTTGAGAAAATGCAATGTAATTCTAGGTCACTATAGGCACAACAAAGCTCCACAAAATCCCAGATGGACCAATTTGTCTGAGCTGTGGTAAGGAACAGAAGCAAGGTGGCATGATATTGGGAGAAGACAGCTGGCAGCGAGCCACATCTCACTGGGTTTTTCCCACCGTGAATCTGGCTCTTACATGGGTCACTGGTTGCTTCAAATGGGCCCTCAAAGAATGATGTTTTATTGAAACTAAGGTTAAAACAATGAGGTTGTAAAAAGGGGTCCTGTGATAAAAGCCCTGATTTGCTCCTAGATGGCAAGATAAAGGGAGTAACTTTAGTGTTTGGACCATAAAGAACAGCTGTAGTTTCTAGTGAAGTATTGTCTTATATGAAGTATTGCCTTGTCCAGTCATCACAACAGAACACATTTCACCTGAACTGAAAGTTGGTTTTGTCCAAAGCAACATATATTGGTGCCTGGGTTCATGACAAACACTCCAAACCAATTAAAACGGTGGAATTTCAACTAATTATGATCTGGAGGCATCAAAGTTCAAATGTGGCCACAGAGGTTTAACTGCACTTTAGAAGAGCCCATTCTGCCTAGCAGCAGCAGTGGTTTGTGGGTATTCAGACTGCTGGCAGTTAGCCAAGACTCTGGGTCCTTCAGACTAAAGTACTCTCTGTCCCTCACACACACAAATACACGCAACCTTGTGTTTGTTTTCAAGTCTACAGAGGCGTAATGCACGTCATACAGTTGCCACCTCCTGAACCTCATATTCTGTAGTGTTTCACCTTCACAAACAACTATATTACATAACATGTATCTGTTAGTCAGCAGTCTCTGGTTTCCACATAACAGCACACAACGGTTGTTAAAAATTATAATTAAGAAATTAAGAATGGATAGTGAATCACTTAGTAACCATTTGCTGTGATTGCCCATGAAGACAAAAGACAACTAAGAGCCAAAATATATGCTACAAAAATATGAAAATGGCGCAGATATAATAAAAATATGCTATCTCCATTTCAGAAAGCAGGCCCACAAAATAGTTTGAGTTCAAATTTTGGCTCAAAACTTACAGTGTGTTATTAGTATGTCCTGGTGACCTTAATCATATAATCACAGTGTTTCGTGTTCAGTTGTGGCCAGGGACCTTTGTTGCATGACCTGTCTTCTCTCTGTCCCCCCATTTGCCTTCACAGAGCTGCGTAGGAGGGTCTGGCTAGTCCACACAACATTTGGGATGGAAATAAAACAATCACGGATATAAAACGTTGTCAATATAGACTATATGCTATCTAATAAATGGTGGCCAAATGACATCTAAGAGTCTCTTTGAGCCCCCCCCAAAAAAATCTGTATCTCTCAAACTCACATAGTGTACATACAAAAATCACTAGAAAAGTAAAATGAAAACTGGCCGAAAGCCTGATATTGGCTCTTTTCCATCAGTAATGTGAGACATTTGGAACAATAACAAAAAAATCTCAAAGTTGTGAATGTGAGTTATGGATATGTTCCAAACACAGGGGCTCTTGTCAAATCTGACAATATATACAGTATATACTCTATATTTTTTTTTTTTTGAAAAAACAAATTAAAAAAAACATCTAATTCTATCAATACTGTATTCAGACCAACAACAGCACTACAACAATCCCCTCCTTTGTTCGAATTAATTAATGCGTTGACGTCACCTGAAAGCTCCAGCTAAAAAAACATTGGTTGTCCAAAAAAAAGGTTGAACCTGGCTCATCATCCAGCATTAACAGCGTAATTTTACCTCTCCATTATTAAAATTGTTGTCATGCTAACTTGCTGTAAAATCCTTTCTCATACTATAAAGTACTATAAGTACATAGTACTATAGAATGCTGTGCAGTGTTTTGGTGTCTTATATAAGGCTTGTAAATGATATGCAACTTAAAAAGGAGCTATTCATTTAACTAAACTGAAAAACAAGGTTCTTTAACTTTTGGCCATTTTGAACCAAATACAGGACAGTTAGATAATTGCAACAACAAACTGTCCTTCTATACCTTTGTTTCTTTACCTCCACCATGATTGTCTATCTCTCACACTTTGTACTACAGTACAGTCAGGCCATAACAAACCATCAATCAAAATGCTTGTAGGTGAACAACCATTACTGTTACACACACCACACACACACTTATAACTGCTGTACTCGCAATACTGTATATTGCTATATCAATCATATACACGCAAAGAGTACCTTGAGAGTAGTAGAGAGTAACCTTGACTCTATATACAGTACATAATAATAACAATAATAATAATAAATTAATTAATCATGCAAGGGGAAATTAAAATTTACACTCTGTTGTTATTACACACATTACACACACATGATCTAAATGGAGAGATGTCAGAGTGAGGGGGCTTCCCAAGAAAAGGCACCCCGAGCAGTTGAGGGTTCCGTGCCTTGCTCAAGAGCACCTTGGCAGTGCCCAAGAGGTAAACTGGCACCTCTCCAAGTACCAGTCCACGCTACTGCCACCCCATCCACATCATTGATTTCAATCACTTTGCACAGGATTAATATCAAATCACGTGTGATTTAGAAATTACCCCCCACCCCCACATCTGAGTTTTGTATGGCTCATTCGCACAGGAAAAGTAAAGACTGCTTTTACTCAAATTTACTAACGTGTCTGTACCCCGAGAGTTGGGTACCTGGAGGCGCGCAGAGGATGGCCAGGGCAAGTCCGCCGCACCGCATTTGAGTCGGGGTTCCTCAACTTTGGCGCAAAATGGCAGGCCTAGGTAATTTTCACGTTAACTTTTACGTGAGAAATTACAGAAATGGTCAATTCGTATGGGATAAAGATCACAGACTGATTTTTAATTATTACAGGTCACCAGGTAATAGTAATCTTGTGCAAATAGGGTTTTAGTCTTACACAGACATTGGTCATAACTATCCTTGAGAGACAAATCGACCAAACTAAAAAGAATGTGCAGACACAAATGTATAAAAAGTGCATGTACAAGCAATACTAACCAGGCCAAACACAGACCCACTAAGAACATAGCTCACCGAGTGCGTTGTTATCCCCGATTTGTAACCCAGAAACACATACTGTACATCATCACATTAACACACACACACACACACACACACACACACACACACACACACACACACCTCCCTAGGCTACAATTAAATTGCCACTAGTGAGAAAACATTAACATGTACAGTATGTAATGTGCACCATGACTCACTGTGTCAATATATATATATATATATATATATATATACACACACACACACACACACACACACACACTGTATTTATATATAACATATGTTATATATGCGAGTGTGACTGCATAGGCTGTCTATGTTTAATGTTTATTGTTTGGAATTACACTGTAAATTGAGTGTAAATTGTAATTTCCCCATAGGGGATCAATAAAGAGTATGCATTAAATGTGATATACATATGTTGTCCCTGTGTGTGTAATAGGCGTTTGGTGTGTGTTTGCATTGTTTTCTGTGTGTGTGTGTGTGTGTGTGTGTGTGTGTGTGTGTGTGTGTGTGTGTGTGTGTGTGTGTGTGTGTGTGTGTGTTTGACCACATTGAAAAGCGTATAATCCTGCGCTATGGGCAATATCAACAGAGAAAACCACTGGGCTAAAGTAGGACAAGCTTTCCTTTAAAACACACACTGATACGCGCACATAGCTAACACAAACACTGCATCACCAATCCACTGTGGGGGGAAAAAAGCATTATTTGACAAACCATTAAAACTGATTCTCTATGCTTCTGAGAGACAGTGAGAGAGAGGGAGAAAAAGAGTGTATTAGAGAAAGGAAGCAAGAATTAGGAGACCCTCCTCCATTTCCTCTTGTCTTACCCCCAACCCCCCTTCTGTCAGGTTTTGTTTAGAAGCCAATGACATGTGTCCTCGACATGTGTTTGTCTGTCTGTGTGCGTGCGTGCGTGCGTGCGTGCGTGCGTGCGTGCGTCAGTGCAGTAACTGAAAGATTTCTGACAAGGTGTGAACATTAAAAGCTTCTACAGTCACATACAGTACACCCATAGGCCTGAGGGAAGGGCACCTTCACACACGCTTCGGCACACAGGTACATATACAAATACTTTACATACACATAAATGTGTATAGGCACACGCACACTCTAATGTATCAAAAGACCAAGTTATTGAGCAGCTCATCATAACCAATCCCTCACTAGTTCCATTGGAAATATGAACACAAACAGAAGGATCAGCACACATTTAATTTGAGGACATTAAAGCTGACTAGTATAACTCTGACAATTTCATTAAAGCGACAAATGTGCTTTCCTTGTATGTATTAAAGGATGATCCCTGTGATATTCTATATTTTTCCAATTGTCAATGAATTCCATGAAAATGCTCAAACTAACAATAAACAAAAACAACAAACAACAAACAACAAAAAGGTTTCTGTATCCAAGCCTGATACATCTTATTCCTCTGCGATATAGACTGTTGTTGTCCAAATTGTATTATAAACAGTGAGCAACAACGCTGCAATGAGTTGCAGATTATTATAAATCAATCCTACACCATCCTTCTGCTATAAATACTTAATAGCACCAAAGCTGCAGAGGAAAATAGTTAAAGGGGATCTATTATATAGCATTTTCAGGTTCATACTTGTATTTTGTGTTCGGATTAGGACATGTTTACATGCTTTAATGTTCAAAAATACTTGACCTTTCTCATACTCCCTATTGCTGCTGCACTTGTATTCACCCTCTGTATAAGACGCTCTGCTGGAGAACCTGTCTCTTTAAGCCCCCCTCCTGAAAAATCCCAGTCTGCTCTGATTGGCCTGCATGTTTCCTGGAATCTCTGCTGCGCTCCAGTTTTGTTTTACTAGTAGCAGCTGGGGATACTGCAACGGAACATATAGCAGGACCTTGTATACTGTGAACAATCGCCAATAAAGGCTTCTAAACCAAATACTACAAAGCCAGACATGTCCCAGCAGTAATGTGACCAGAAATTTGGGAGAAATGACCAGCATTGGCTGTCAAAATTATAGCTATTTGGTGTTAGAATGCAGCTACTTAATAGTTAGATTATAACAGAACGAAGCAGCACTTTCTACAGATGAAAAATCGCAGATAAAGGCTTCGGAGCCAAGTATTTCCCAGTCTGATATGTTTCAGCAGTAATGTGACCCAGAATGGGGGAGAACTTAACTGCCGTTACCATATAGCCATAGTGAGCAGTGGACACTGATAAAAGTACAGCAGCACTTTCTACAGTCAGAAATCACAGATGAATGCTTTTAAACCATATACTACATAATCGAAAATGTTTCAGGAGTAATGTGACTCAGAATTGGAAAGAATGTAACAACACTGGCAGCCAAGATGACAGCTTTTGATGCCATTAGCACGTAGCTACATGCGACAATGTTAACAACGCAGGAGCTTTAAAAAAACGAAAACAAAAAAACACTCCAGTCTTATACCTTTACCTCATAATTCAAAGTTTTGGACACGTTTAACATATAAATCTGACATTATAACATTGTACAAATTACAGAAAATACAGAAAAACATATTATGTCCACTTAATGGTCCAATATGTAACATATTACTGTAATAAATCTAAAAATTACCCCAATGTGTCATAAGATTTTAAGGAAATATGCTAAGTTGAAACACTATCTTTTCTGACAACAATGCTTATGCCAGTATTTCTCCTTTTGAAATTTCCATTCCATGACGGAATGTCTGTTTGTGTTTTGGCCTGTGTGTTGGTATCACCTGCCCAGTTTGACAGCCAGGCCGGGTTGCCAGATATACCTGTAAAAATTGTTAACCCAGCGCGCTGTGTGTGTCTGTGTGTGTGCGTGTGTGTGTGTCACTCTGTGAAAAGTCAATACAGCCGAATTCACCATGAACCTAGGTTTTTTATTTTGAAATGTGCTTCATTTTTGTAAAGAATCCGACTGCACTGTGGTCTTTCTGTATATGATTACCTACCTGGCTGTACTCACATTGAATTGGTACTCGCAAAAACAATTGAGTCACAGCGAGTAAAGTGATCCCGACTGGTCCTTGCTAACACCACCATGCTAACTCTGCTAACTGCTAACGTTACCGGAGGACAAGGCTTATGGCTCACGGCTGTTTACAACGTGTAGTCTGTTCAGTGGCCGTGGCCGACAACGGTTAGGGGGGCTGTAAATCGGGAAGAGAGGACCGTGAGTTTGCAGTGTGTTCAGCGACTGTTGCCATAACTCTGAGCCAATAAAGTGTGTTCAGTCGGGTGGAGAGGATGGCAAGGTAGTGTTATTTTTAGTGATATTTTCCGTAATTGTAAGCCGAGGAAGTGCGTCTGTCAGTTGGGTACAGCGCTCCGTGTGAGCACAGACATTTATGACTGTAATATAGCCAGCATCTAACGTTAGCTACACCGCTGTGCTGTGAAGTAATGTCAGGCTATGTGAGACAACCGTCTAGCAACATTGTTGTGAATGCTGCTGTCTCAGCCTGGCAACCTCTGTGAACTTTGAGTCTGGGGAGGAGTGGGCGGGGGAGACAACTCTCTTCAGTACTTTGAATTTGTACTGTAATAACTATTTTAAACAACAGCTGTCTGTATTACATATCTCACCTTTAAGCAATCTTTGTAAAAATATTTATATTTTGAAGTTTCAGCAAAAAAAATGGTTTTGTTTAATTTATTTTAAATCAAAAGTAGGAACAAATGAGTTTAGGGCTGGCTATCACAGACAGGGTGTTTTGGTCTTTTCATAGAATGTGTTGACATTAAGAAAAATACACAATATTGGCACCCTAATCTGTATCTGTTTGTAACTAAAACAGATAGATTCAAAACAGGGTCAGGCTGGTAACAAAGTTTGGCTGCTAAAGTTTCTCTGTGTCCATCCCTAACCTTGTCTCAAGATCTCTACAGTTTCAGTAAATTAAACTTAAAAAATTAATTAGGAACAAAGAAAAAATAATAACCATAACTGTGGCTCCAATGATAATTCAGCATTCAAAACAAAGATCTTACTCCTTAGAACACTGTTTGGGAGTCTGCATGCAATCCTGCAGACTACCATCATTGATTAATTTGACAGTCATACATCCCTGCACGTACAGCCAGCTTTGGTTCCGTTGCATTTAGCGATTTATTGTGCTGCAGATCAGAAGGCTGAATGTAAATAAAGACAATAGCAATAACACAAAACAGTAACATTTCAGTTTCTTGCTGAAACTCTTTCACTAGTGTATAAAATATGACTGATATGAGAAAATTCCCCCTCCTCCACACTTTTACTCATCCTTGTTTGATTGATTGCCACCCTTCTGTTGCAGCCGTAATCCGTCACTGTGCTTTCCAAAACAAGAGAGAGAAGCTGGACAGACAAGATTCATGTGTCCTGTAGGGCTTTGATTCCCCCATTATTGGAAACCACTAGGAGTCTCAAAATAATTTGGATTTTAGGATATCAAGTCATCAACGTGTAGTGTAATATTCTGTTTTCTTAATTCTGTTTGGTCTTTGCAGAAATTTAAGCAGTGGTAGACTCTGAAGTCCCAAGTCCCCCATTACTTGAAAATGCGTTTTGCTTATTGTTACTTTACTTGGATCTTTGATCTTTGCTGTGCAGAAGGATGTGCAGAGATAATAGATAACAGTGGTGTGTTCACCTTAAATGTGAAGTTAGGACATTTTGTGACATCACAACTAGTTTGAGAGCTAATTATGGTCCAGTATGAATCTTGAAACTTGTCAAGTGATTAAATTTAACATTTGCATGTTTATAGATACTGGATTCTGGATCTAGATAGAGTATGTCTGAGATCATTAATTTAGAAAACACAAGTTAGGGAAAGCTAATGTGAGTAATGGGTGAAGGTATCTGGGGGCACAGATGGTGTCTTGGAAATTTGCCAGGAGTTTTTGTGCTAAAACAAAGAAAACGTTTTTTTTTTTAAAGGCAACCATCTAAGTACCTGGCAAAGTAAATAAGTCATTTTTTATGTTTTTGGGCTGTAAAGACTTACTTATTGCCCGTTTTAAGTATTCAAAGTAAAAAATGACAAATGGCAAAACAGACGAAAGACTGATAACATGACTGTTTCTCAGGCCTTGGCGATGGCTGCAATGAGAAATTAGCTCTGCTTGAAGTATAACAATGATTCCACATTAGTCAGTGTTACTGTGATTCAGGCGATCAGACCTTAAGAATGACTCAGACAGTCTGCCCAATAAAAGGTACATTTATTCACACAGTTTGGGAGTGCTCTCCTGTTGGTCAGTTCTGGTACAATATTGGATCCAAAACTTCTGCCTAGATTAATGTTACTGGGCCTGCTATGCAATGTTTTGATTATAAATGATCTGTCAACATTTCAGCTCTCTAGAACACAAAAACGAGCTGTGTTTGCTGGACTTGAGCCTTTTCCAGGGCAACTCCCAGGCTCTGGAACTCCCTCCCCCATGAGATCCACATCTCTGAGTCCCTCACCATTTTTCAGTCCCGTCTCAAGACCCATCTCTCTTTTTTTTTTTATCTACTGTTTCTACTCTGTAAAGCAACTTTGAGCTTGGGAAAAGCGCTATACAAATTCAATTTATTATTATTATTATTATTACTTACAGCTGCAAAAAAAATTATTGCAACCCATTGGAAACCACCACATGACCTTTGCTGCAAAGTCGCTGACTCACTCACCTCAACCTGCACATATGATTAGTCCCTTGACTTGTGTCTGTGTGTGTGTGTGTGTGTGTGTGTGTGTGTGTGTTTGTTTGTGTGTCTGTCTGTGTCTGTTTCCGCATGTGTTGTCTCCCTCCCTCCCAGGTCTCCTCTCTGTCGTTTTTGCGTTCCATTGTCTCAGTGTATTGTTTCTGTTTGTTTTTTAGAATATATATATATAAAAAATATATGTATATATATGTATATATAAAAAAAATGTGATAACAAAAAATATATAATGACTCCGATGATCCTACGCACAGTGTCTAAGATGTAACAATGGTAGACAACAGAACCCAGGACAAAGCCCTGAAAACAAGATCTATCTATCTATCTATCTATCTATCTATCTATCTATCTATCTATCTATCTATCTATCTATCTATCTATCTATCTATCTATCTATCTATCTATCTATCTATCTATCTCTTTTCCTTTTCTTCCATCCTTTTTTGCTTTTTCTTTACCTATTGTGTGAAAAGCAGAGGCTTTTAGATTATGTTCATATTTGACCACATTTGATCAGAAAAACTATTGGGATTTCTTGGATCAAATAGTCTATTCCAGTTTTCTCTGATCTCTGCACCTCTTACATCTCCTCAAATCATCTGCACTTGCTTCTTCTTCATTCAACTTCACTCATACTTGTTTCCCCTTGATTGTCTTTCTCCTTGTATCGTCTCTCCTGCCCACTTCTCCTTGTCTTTGCTTCTCTTTTCTGACATTCAGCTGCATCTTGTTTTTCTGTATACATGAGCACAGGGACATGTTGACGCAGAGATAAAGAGATACAGATACAAAAGAAAGAGAGGCAGAGAAAGTGACAAATGAATTGGATATCAACCAGAAGAAGGACAGGAAATGTAATATTCACACACACATTTCTTCGTGTCTATGCATTAACCAAAGCAGATGTGCACACACACACACACACACACACACACACACACACACACACACACACACACACACACACACACACACACACACACACACACACCTTTACACTGTCAGCACCTGAAATATTCTTTAACTTTTAGAGCTAGGGAAATACATCAAAACTATATTATTCAAGGACAGTTGTGTAATACACATCTTCATTGATTGCCTGCACACACCACAAGTAGACCAGCTAGTGAAGAGTGACCTAATGATGTGATGAGCTTAAAAATCTAATGGCAGGATGAAGCCTAGTGAGGTCCTCGCTGAAGCTGCTGACTCTCTCCACTGTAGTCCCATTGACAGTGATCGTTGTATCTCCTTCTCTCTGTCATTTCCTGTATTTCACAATCAGCTCCTTTGTTTTGCTGACGTTGGATGGAGGTTGTTTTCCTGCCATCAGGATGTCAGGGCTCTGATCCCCCCTAATCGCGAGCGGAGATCAGGCCAATGACGGTCGTGTTGTCGGCAAACTGATGATGGTATTGGAGCTGAGGTTCATCCATGAACAGGAGAGGGCTGGGCAAGCAGCTGATCTGCACACACCTTGAGATGTGCTGACGTTTTTCTCACATCACATTGTATTGAGGAGGAACTTGAGACATGGCTTCTTCTGACAAGTTTTCAGTGAAAACATGCTGTTAAGACATTGGAAGGCTAGCTAACTCAGTAGTTAACAAGTCACAATATTATAGCTTAAGACAGAGACTATAAGACTCTTAGAAATATAAGAGAAATACTGAAAGATTTGTTACGATCCAACATGCACTCAAAATTGCACTGTTTTTAGGCCCTGCAAAGGTTTTAGCATGAAAAGTGAGTTTGTCTTAATCTTCATTCTTTTTCTGTCCTCATTCCCTTTCCATCAATATATTTGATATTATCTTCTTTCCGTCAGCCATCTGTCAATTGCCATCTTTCTACTGCCCTCTCTCATCTATTTTGAGTCCACACACACACACACACACACACACACACACACACACACACACACACACACACACACACACACACACACACACACACACACACACACACCTGCAGTACTGTAGTGCAGGAACAGGTGGGGGTATTATATTATAAACAACTTTTTCATATTTATGAACTAGAAGTCAGTATTCCCTTAAGACATTTTCTGAGTCATTTTTCTGTGTGTGTGTGTGTGCGTGTGTGTGTGTGTACATTTTATGTGACATCCTTCCTTTTTTGAATCCTCAGCATTACAACAATGTTACTCTCTCTTTTCACCTCTTCTCTTTTGTCATCTCTTCTGAAATCCCCAGTATTTTTATTCTCCTGCTCCTATTTCAATTTCCCCTCCTTTTCAAGGGGACTGTCCCAAATTTCTTTGAAATTTTAATCGGATCAACGCAATCTTTCATTCTAAAAATACTAAAGTTAGTTTCATGATATGAAGAGTGTAAAAGAGGTGGAGAGAGAAGACCGTCAAAAAGAGAGAGATTCTTTTGAATCTTTTGAATTAGAAAAGATAAAAAGCATGAAGAGAAACTATTATTCAAGGTGTATCACTCTGACAGTAATCTGCCAGCTGTCCATCACCCATCACAACTAATCATCAGTTGCTATAGCAACCTTGTGGTTCTCTGTAAGGAAATAAACTCATTGCTAATTCAAAGTCAAGACAGGTGATGTGCTGCAATTGGCCACAGGGCTAAAATATGCAAAGCATGCTGACTCACTGGCTGATATGAGACTTAATTTATTTTTTGGGAAACAGTACTATTTATTCTGCCTACCTTAAGAGAGACAAAATTATGGATGCCTTTTTATGTCTTGCAAATCTTTCAGTATCTCAGAAATAGATTCTCAGTATTTAGGGGTGTTAATTTTAGGATCTACTCCAGTTCGCTGTGTGCTTAGAAAGGCGGTGTAGCTTGTTATTGCATGAAATCCGAGTAAAGTGTGTATACGATTATTAATATAGTTGAAAAAGTTATATCACCTGATTGAAATAATTTAAACACACAAAGGCAAACCTAAGACAAAAGGTAACATTTATTGATGCTAAACTTGCACAAATAGAAACTTGCAACACTAATTGCTGCAATGCATAGGTACAGTAGCGTTTTGCTAATTTGGGCAGTAACTTTCATATTGAATCTTGTCAAGCTCCTTCTTCCCTGTAAGATTGTAGAATCTAAAGTGTGGATAAGTGCTTTCCTTTAATGAAGGCTAAGACAAGGCTGAATTTCTTGCTACTCTTTTAGATAGGCTTAAGATCGCAGCGACTGACAATCCGGTAGCCAAACTGTACTGATTGCTGCAACTCCGGCTTCCATAGATCCATGTAACCTACTGCTACGTAATCTTTGTGATCTAGCCAGACAAAAAAACTAATGTTTTTAAAAATCAATTTTTGGAAGTTTTTAATTGATTCAGAATCGTAAAAGATAATCAAGGTTCTTAAGTGAATTGATTTTTTTCCCCCACCACTAGTAGTTCCATGTACACTAGTGTTCTATACGGATGTAACTGATTACATTTTGCACACATACAATCAGGATAGTAATTACCTCACAAATAGGCACAAGAAAAACGCCAGCTTCAACACCTACTCACACATGCGTGTGTAAACACTGTCCCTCACACACACCAGCAGTAACCACAGAACTGAACGTTGCAATTATACAAAATACTGGCCACCCACACAAGCAAATTTGACATTAATTACTCCTACTATACTATCTTTCACAGTGCCCAAACATTCATAAATATGACAATATCTAAGAATTCCATCTTGATTGAAAACAAAAACTTTAAAGTCAGAAAACAAAAGAGAATCAAACTTTGTTTGTTCACAAACACTTCTGCTTGTTTGTGCACCCTGTCACCCTGTTGAAGAGGTTAAAGCAGGATCATTTGTGAGCATCATGCCAGATGGGTGGAATTAACCCATGTGAGAGAAAAAACTACTCTGAGCTGCTTTATCAATAATATCATATGTAGCCTAATCTGAGATTATGAGAGAATGTTGTGCAGCACAGTCACCTCTGTTTCAGTTGCATGTAGCCCCACACCCTGATTTGAACCCTAAATGTTAGAGTCACACATGCCTTAGTAATGCTGGGCTTGAAAGTGTTTGAAAAGTGTAATCCATTTTTATTACATATAACTTAGCAAAAATAATTACATAGGCCTTTTTTTTTTCTGGATCTCACAGACAGTTCTTAAGGTCAGGAGTGACCTTTCACAACTTTCTCAAACTTTACTAATTGGTCAAAATAAGTAATAAGAAACAATGCTTGGTATACGATGGGCTGAAATATGTGCCAACAGAAACAGAATTTGAATCATTTTATATTTGAATTTGACTTGCTAAACTTGAATAATTGCATTAAAAAACTGAATTTTAATCACATAATTTGAAATTGTATTGTTTAATTTGAATCATTGCATTGAAAAACTGAATCTGAATAGTACACTTTGAAATTGAATTTATTTGTTTGTAACTGAAATCAAATCAAATATGATCATCAATGAAAATTTAACTTTCTATATATCTTCACATTCAGTTCTCACAATTCAAATTCAGTTCACAAAATTCAAATTCGAGTTACTGTAACAGACATCTGGGTACTTGAACCCTAAGGATTCAACCCTAGGATGAAGAAAGAGCAATTTTCATTGATGATCATATTTTACTGGATTTCAGTTTTGCCATTGAAAATGTTACAGTTAGCCACCTAATCTCTGTAGTGACGTAGAAAGCCGTGCAGATTTTGAACAGCTCACCCAGAGACTGAAGGCAGAGGACATTCAGAAACCTGTATCTCACTCAAAACAGCATGGATAGTTTTTTTTCCAAGTGTGTATGCGTGTGGAAGCACCAGAGACACAAAATAAAAACCCAAATCCCAGAAAAAGTGATCTTTTCAGAATATGGGCACTTTAACATTTTGTTTTTGGCTTTAGTTCATGTCAGCAACATTTGATTAACACCAACAACTCTTTCCCTATTATAAATAAGATACAGGTGGAAACTATCACAGATATCCTGCCTTTAAAGTTTTTTAGTGAATGAAAGACTAAATAATTCAAATCTAAAGAATGCTTTAAAAACTGACCATGGTGAAACAAGTTTCCATAGCCTACATATACACTTTGCATATCTCAAGAATCCAATTTTTTTTATTCATTTTAAGATGAAGTGGTACTTTCTGTCCATTTAGCTGAAACTTTTTTAGTGTGAGGCATGAAAATAATTGTTATTTCCTGATGTATGAATAAAACGGAAAGCTAGCAAAAGTGGAGAGCATCATTTGGTTTTTGCTTCTGATATCAAAGCGCTTTCCCCTCTGTGCTTTGATGTGTCTGTAGAGAAAAAAAAATTCTTTTGGAGGCATTTCAAACTCTGGCTTTTTACCAGCCAGCCTTTCTACCTTGATGTTTCTGAAACAAACACTTTTTTTATCTGTATTTTCAGGAAATGCAGATTCCATATTACCACTCAACAAACACCCAAAGGGAATAAAAACAACAGTAGATTTCCTGGATAAATGCCAGCTCAGATGTTCTACAAATGACAGTCAGCCATTCAGTCAGCCAGTTAGTCAGTCAACCAATGTGGAAAGGAGTGCCAGGGGCCTCGTGTCTAAATGCCTGTGCACATTACATCTTATGATGTATGATGTTTTGAAATGCAAAATATAAATCAACTGCTATGCCTACGGGATAGAGCTAAATAAGAGAGCGTTAGAAATAGCTGTTACTATAGATCTGACTGTTGCCTTGTAAACTCAAAAATGTCACAATTTACATGTACCTAAGGTGATACAGTGGGGGAAATAAGTATTTGACCCCTTGCTGATTTTGCAGGTTTGCCCACTTACAAAGAATGCAACGATCTATTATTTTAATCATATGTACATTCTAACAGTGAAAGACAGAATCCCAAAGAAAATTCCAGAAAATCACATCATATGAATTTATAAAAATTGATAACCATCTGATGAGGAAAAACAAGTATATGACCCCCTACCAAACAGCAAGTATTCTGGCTCCTACAAGCCAGTTAGTCTTTCTTTAAGACACAGCCCCAATCCCAACCAATTATCTACATCAAATACACCTGCCTCACCTCGTTACCTGTATAAAAGACACCTGTCAACACCCAAACAACCAGCATCCAACATCACCACCATGGGCAAGACCAAAGAGCATTCTACGGACATCAGGGACAAGATTGTAGATCTGCACAAGGCTGGGATGGGCTACAAGAGAATCGGAAAGCAACTTGGAGAGAAAAGATCAACTGTCGGTGCAGTTATCAGGAAATGGAAGAAGCACCACACCACCGCCAACCTCCCTCGGTCTGGGCCTCCACACAAGATCTCGCCTCGTGGGGTGTCCCTGATCATGCGAACGGTGAGGAATTATCTCAAAAACACAAGGGGGAACTGATGAATCAACTGAAGGCAGCTGGGACCACAGTTACAAAAGAAACGGTTGGTAACAAACTACGCCGTCATGGATTGAAATCCTGCAGCGCACGCAAGGTCCCCCTGCTCAAGAAGAAACATGTACAGGCCCGCATGAAGTTCGCCATTCACCACCTGGACGACTCAGAAGAGGCCTGGAAGAAGGTGATGTGGTCAGATGAGACCAAAATAGAACTTTTTGGCCTCAACTCAACTCGTCGTGTTTGGAGGGCAAAGAATACCGAGTAGAACCCAAAGAACACCATCCCCACGTCAAGCATGGTGGTGGCAACATCATGCTTTGGGGGTGCTTTTCAGCCAAGGGGACGGGACAACTCCATCGTATTGAGGGGAGGATGGACGGGGCCATGTATCGTAGAATTCTGGACCAACATCTCCTTCCCTCAGTGAGAGAGCTGAAGCTGGGTCGAGGATGGGTGTTTCAGCACGACAACGACCCTAAGCACACCGCCAAAGCAACAAAAGAGTGCCTGAAGAAGAAGCACATCAAGGTTCTGGAGTGGCCTAGCCAGTCTCCAGACCTGAATCCAATTGAAAATCTTTGGAGGGAGCTTAAAATTTGAGTTGCCAGGCGACAACCTCGGAACCTGAATGATTTGGAGGCTGTCTGCAGGGAGGAGTGGGCCAACATCCTTGCCGAAATGTGCACAAACCTTGTCACCAACTATAAAAACGGTTTGACATCTGTGCTGGCCAAAAATGGCTTTTCTACAAAATATTAACATGCTGTTTGTCCAGGGGGTCAAATACTTGTTTTTCCTCATCAGATGGTTATCAATTTTTATAAATTCATATGATGTCATTTTCTGGAATTTTCTTTGGGATTCTGTCTTTCACTGTTAGAATGTACATATGATTAAAATTATACATCGTTGCCTTCTTTGTAAGTGGGCAAACCTGCAAAATCAGCAAGGGGTCAAATACTTATTTCCCCCACTGTATATTTAGTAGTATCCTAGTGGTAATACTAATGTGTAATGTGATCATTTATCCATACTTGTGGAAAGTCATTGTTTTGATTTACTTCAGTACAGGTTAATCAGACTGCAGGCCTGTTACAAAACAGCCATATGAATTATGAGGATGGCGTAGATGATAGTTATGAGTGCTAGCAGCAGAACCATCCAACAATGTTTTTTAATTGTTTTCTTGGAAATTAGTTAAGTTTATTTTGTATTGTCTTTTTACAGTGGTTTTATTTGCATTGCTATTTCTAAATGTTTTACACACAGCACTGATCATGAAATGTAGAAAACACAAATGCAATGTTGGTGTGTGCATGTCAAAATCCAAACAACAGCTTAAAGGATTACTTTACACATTTTCAACTTTGGCAACAGCTGTGACATTAAATATGAATGTGATGGCAGTCCATTAAAAGTAGCACAGTCAAAAAAGGTTACATCTAACTAACTGAAGAGCAGCATTGAAACATTTAAGAGGCATGAATACTAAGTTACATTTTATGAAAGAATGCTTTATGATTCCAATAAAGGAATAGAGCTCATTACTTTTAGATTACTTAAAAAAAGAAAAAAAAGCTTGTTTCCCCTGCAGCTCTGATCCCAATTACAATGGGGCGCGTTTTGTGGTATCAGAGGCAGCTTTCTGTTGCTGGGCCACACATTACCTGTCAATCACTTATGCATAAGCCAGCTAAACTTGTAACTACCAACAGCAGTTACATTCAGGCAATTAAAAACACAACAGTAACAGACAAACAAATAAAACAGACCTTACTTGAATCTCCATAAGGCCTGATGTTTTTTGTTTATGTTGTGTTTACTTTTTTCTGTGATATCAAATACTGTAGCTCTAGATGGTCAATTACAAGAGCTGATCTTCATGGCAGGATCAGTTTACCTTGTTTCAGCGTCTTCTTGCAGCAGAAAACGCAGATACAACTTTGGGGTGTGTGAAATCTAACTTAAAGAGAAACTTAACAGAAACTAAAAATTTTGTTTTTGCTGACCACTGACCATTCCAATGGTTAAATGTATCACCCTGCTGCATTGATGTGGGCTACAAGTTCACACCAGGGAGTGTCAGTACACCATGACATCACTGTTAGGTGAGCTGATGTGCAAACACAACCGTGACTTTGAGTGTGCTTAGAAGTGCAACGTTTAAACTTTCAACCAGACAGGGCAGTGAAACATTGCTTTTTCACCTAAGGGCTGTACCAAGAAGCAAGTTCGACAAAGCCAACATTTGCTTTAACTGGCTTGACAAACCTAAAGCATTAATCAGAGATAACAGGTACCACAAAGGTTATGAACTGGCTTTGTTTACCCAGACTTTCTTTTTCAGGATCTGTGCGTGTTTCCATAAAAGGGGGCGTTTAGAGGCTCAGTTGACTCTTTTACTGCACTAGATGGACAAATCGTGTGTCGCCTAGGAAGAATTTGTAAAAAAAAAAAACACTGTGGCTGCAAATAAGGAGAGAGAGGAATGCAGGAAGAAAATTACTATTGTGCAAATTCACATGTGAATATATTTTTTTTACCGCTCAATGCACTTTCAATGCCTACCGTTTTTCTAGACAGCTGCTCATTTTACCGCTCTGACACTTTAAACTTGATGTAGCATATTTAAACATTATATTCAAGGACTGCATTCAGGTCTGACACTGTCCCATAATGAAGGAGATGTAGAAATATCATTGTTTTTGGACAAATCTAGTGAAATTAATTACTTTCATTGCATGTAATCTGTGACAAATAGGGCTACCAATAGACATCAATACATTTTCTAATCGGTGTTCTATTAGCAGCAATATGCCAGCAGTGTAATACGGACTTCAACAAATCATGGACCAAGAATAAAAACATCATGGTAACGTTTTGTTTTGAAAGAATTATACCGCATTTCATATGCAAGTAACGTAATGTTTGCTAGCTGTGATTTTATAGAAGTTTCTTTTAGAGCAAATGTCCAGAAAACTATACAAACATATTCAGTAGTTCAGTGAGATCAACAACAACCGTACAAATAAAATGTTCTTGCTCAGATTTTCTCCATAACTTATAAAGATTCCCAGGGCAAAAAACCCGCAACACGGTGCATACAGTAAGCACTAGTGTAGTTGCGTTCGGTGACATAACTAATGCAATGTTACGGCTCAACACATTTGCATAATAATGTATGCCTTTTCCCTCTGTATCTGTATAATCTGTCTGCTGTAGACTGACGCTATTTCCAAAAGAGTGGATTAACAAACTGAGATTTTCAGCCAATTTCAAGCTGAAACTCGGAACAAAAACTGACCCAGACCAGGTTAGACGTGCAGCAAAAGTTGTCAATGGTGACTTAAAAGGTGAGGTTAAAGAAGAGCCTCCTTTGTGACACAGGAAACACTGGCTTAAAGCCGCCTACATATGATCAGAGGTAAAACCGCAAGGTAGGGTGTAGAGAATATTGCAGACAGAAAGGCATCTCTGGTATAACTCTTTAAACTGGTCTGATTTAGTGTCATACGTGAAAAGTATTGGATATTTACGTCTGTATCATACACTTTAGTAGCTATGAATGGAACAAGGAGGTGATGGTTTGTCTGGAACTTTGTCACCTCCTGTGCACAGAGATAACTTCCTGCCAGAATGCATAAATATATGTAGCAGCAGAATAGGATATTGGTAGAAGAAGACTACACATGGATGGCTACATTGTATTCTTCTAAAAGCAAGTGAATGACACCACGGTGGGTGGCCAATCCTCATAGTGAACTATTCATGAGTGTTAATGTCATTTAGATTGTCATATTCAGTAGTGCTGTGTTTTGAATTGTCATGTTGATTGTTTTGATGCTTTTGTTGTTGCGTGCCTTCTGTTTGGGGTGAGATCTGTTTTGGGAACCTCTGGAGTGGTGTTCTTTTTCATTTTTTACTTTCTTTTATTTTTGTTGTCACTGTACATTTTAACCCTGTTTTCTAGCACTTCGCTAAAATGTTCTATCACTGTCTAAACATAATAATAATAATAACAACAATAACAAAAACATAACAACAATAATAATAACATAAATAATTCACTGAAGTGAAACTTCTGTGGCATGGCTGTGTTCATGGTAAATTAACCTTTTACTGCAGATGTCTGAATAAATGTGACTACAATCCAGGTTGGAAGCTATATTACAGACAAGATCATTACAGACAAGATTCATAACTAGCTTTAGCATCTCTGTACTACACATCTCTTTGTGTGTGTGTGTGTGTGTGTGTGTGTGTGTGTGTGTGTGCGTTTGCAAAATATGGTGTCACTCTGCTCTACTCCAGCTCTGCTGCCACCTAACTTTTTTCTTTCTATTGCTTTATCGCTCCTTCTGTATTCCCCCACTTCCTGCTGTGTCTCAGCAGTAACAGGTGTTCGATGAGGCAGGAAGCCTGCGGATCTAAATGTTCTCATCAGGCCAACAGTCCAGCCAAACAGCTAAATTCTGGATCAGTCCACAGCCTGCTCCAGTGATAGTCCCTCTGCCTGGTCACGTTCATTCTTCAACAATGCATATTATTTTTTCTGCTTACAAAATAGTCCCTGCTATCTTGGAATTTGAAGTATGAACCAGAGTTTGTAAATTGAGAAAACCAAAGGGTCATTAAGTTCACAGGTATGTAACATATTTGGGTTTTAAACTGTTGGTCATAGAAAATGACGTTTGAAGACGTCACTTTGGGCTAGGGATGTAACAGTATGAAAATTTAACCTTGCGTTATAGCAAAATTATCACGGTTTTCGGTATTACTACGGTATTTTAAAAAGTTTGTTTAGAAAGCACTGATAGGCCTACACAAGCTGAAATAGTTTCAAAAAGTGAAACAGTGTTTATTATATTACAAAAAAATATAGGCACTAGGTTTGTAAAAACGATTGAAAACTGGTTTATGAAACACTGGTCGATGTAGGGGGTCCGGTAAGAACGGTAAGAACAGTAAGATTTATTTACAACTACAACATAAAGTTAACTATGAAATTGTATTTGATGTTACATGTGAAATTGGATGTGGTTCTGAAATATAAACAAATAATAATGCACAATAATAAATATCTGACTTACTATGCACATTATTTACCAAAACTAAATGTTTACATTTATTTCTCAGTAATAATTACATTAACATATTGCTCAATAACACAAACTGAGACTAAGTCACATTTATTACAGCAGCACACATATCTATAATGGAGAAAGAGTAATACACCTTTAATAGCTAAGCACGTGGCTCCACAGCACTGGTCTGTTTACTGCCGATTGCACGTTGCTAGCAAATTGCGCTATCACAACCTGAATATCAACACGTGGCTCCACAAGTAATATTAAAGAATCTGCACATTTATCAGCTATGCATAAGAAACACAGCAACAGCAATATTATCAAGGTGATAATATCTATCTCTCTCTCTCTCTCTCTCTCTTCAAATAAATGTCATTTTGTAACAATGGCTAAATGTATCTACATTGTAGCAGAACACTTTGAATTGAAATATGAATTAACGTAGTAAAACCCATAACAGTTTAGCAAGCAGCAGAATAGTTTTAATTTACGTTCTGGGCTACATAGCTACATAACTTCAACAAGTCTGAAAACAGAAAATAAAAAGTCAGTTATCCAGCTGCTACATTTTGTCCCTTTTTCCTGTCTGAGCGCCGAGTGCTTGGCAGGAGATCAAAGCGTCCTGTTACGGATTTGTTAATGATCTCAGGAGAGAGAGCATGTGTTACTGTCTTAACTATGGGCTTTTGTACATGGCTGATAAATGTCTTGAGTGCTGTCATTATCTCCTACCAACAGGATTCCAACTTCAAGAAAAGAAACACACGTTGTAGGCTACGTACTTAAGCAGCCTCGGATGAAGCAGGGAAGGATGAACAGGGTAATTCTTACCGTCAATATTTTTACCGTGATTTACCGTTACACCGGAAATCGTTACATCCCTACTTGGGGCCTTGAGGAATTGTGAGGAACATTTTTAACTATTGGTTGACTGACTTGTTTACGGACTGTTTAATTAATTAATTGATCATAAACATAATGGACATATATATATATAGATATATATATCTATATATATATATAGATATACAGATAGTTAATAACAATAACCATGAGCTGCAGCCCTATAAAACTCACAAGACGTGCGTCAAACGTAAACAGCTTACCGTACCAGTGACAACGTAAACTGCATATTCAGTCATATTTAGGTAAAAAGTGAATGTCTGGATTATACTAAGCATTCAGACAGTAGAGAGGCTACAGAGAGTGGAGAGATGGATTATGCTACATGAGTAGTTTGGGAAGCTTCTATATTACATTTTGATGCTTTTTTGTCCCGCTGCAATTTATTGTAACTGCTGTGACTCCCTGCTGATTTGCAGCTGCTGTCCTCCAAAAAGGAGCAAGCTACGGATTTTTAAAGCCACGTTTCAAATCTACTGAAGGAGTTTTTGTATAATTAGTATAATCACAACCTAGTCTTCAGTGGAGTTTTCCTTTAAGCTTACATGGACAAATACAACAGTTGTAACTGGTGTTAGCGACTGTGTGGACTCAGCACTCAGTTGGACAGACAAAAACTAAAGAAAAAACTGCATAAACAACAGAAAAAATCTAAATGCTTATATGGCAAACAGTATGCATATTATTTTTAGTTTCCATCTCCCTTCAACTTTTATCATAATGTGAAAAGTGCACTCAACTTTCTGATGTGCTGGTGACAAGTCAAGCAGCTTAGAGATTTATCAAGAATACAATAAGACAGACAGAACAACCAACCGCAAAGGGAGTTAGTTCTACTAGCTTTAGTTTGTGTGTGTGTGAGAGAGAGAGAGAGAGAGAGAGAGAGAGAGAGAGAGAGAGAGAGAGAGAGAGAGAGTTTGTGTGTGTGTGTGAGAGTTCTTCTCTGGTCCTACATCTCTTTCTCTATATGCTTCTGTCTCTCTTTCTTTGAACCGGCAACCCTACCTCTCTCTCTCTCTCTCTCTCTCTTCACTTCTCTCCTTTCTTCCCTAGTGGTAGTCCTGGATTAGTTCCATTGCCTGGTTATCAAGTGTTGGCCTATTTTTCTCAGAAAAGTGCAGTTCTAATCTGCAGTTGGGGGTTGTCTAAGTTTGTGTGGGTGTATGTGTGTGTGTTCACTAGGTGTTCCCTGGAAACGTGTTTTGTGACAAGAGTCGTAAAGAAAATGTTATCCATTAGTTTCAATTGTGGTCAGTATAGTGCATTTAACAGGTAGCAGATAACATTATTTTGCATCACTTGCAGTCTTTTTTAGGTTTACCTAATAATCCATAGTACCAGGCAGAACATGCATAGTCAAAATGGCATTGAATCAACAATACAACCAGTAATTTATTGATAGAAAAATCTAGATGCCTTGTCCTGCAATACAGGAATTTCAGTTTACCGGCACACTTGGATAACTATTACTGACTAGATTTACAAGTCAATGACTGCTCTAATATTAATCCCAGGTATGTGACACTTTTTTGAGACACTATTTCAGTGCCATTAGATGTGACCTTAAGTGTATTTGTTCTAGACAACTTCCTTTTTGTTCCAAATAAAATGGACTCAGTTTTTCCCAGATGTATTGAAAGCCTGTTGTCTATGAGTCACTTGCATACACTATCTAATTCCTTACCTAGAGTCTTCTCAATCTCACTGATATCACTCCCAGTGACCAGTAATGCAGAGTCATCAGCATATAAAAGCAGCGTACATTTCACCGCAGCTGGAATGTCATTGATATAAACTAAAAAATAAAAGGGGGCCAAGTATTGAACCCTGGGGCCCCCCACAAGTAATATCCTTAGGATCTGATATGGTAAGTAAGCTTTTTGCAAATCAAGAAGAACCATGCCCACATACGTTCCTTCATCAATGTTTTGTTGAATATAATCAAATAAATGAATAAGACAGGTTTCAGTAGAATAATCGCTAAATCAAGACTGAAGTTCATACAGTAGATTTCGTCTGACAAGGTACTCTTCCACCTGCTCATAGACAAGACGCTCAAAAACCTTTGATATGGCTGTCAGAAATGATACAGGCCTGTAATTAACAACATCTGATCTGCTATTTGTCTTAAAAAGGGGCACTACCCTGGCCCTTTCCGTGTCACTTGGAAAGATACCCTAACTTAAAGATGAATTTATTATATGGGTGAGTACCCTAGAAATTACACTGGCACTGTTGCTCAGAAATCTGGACGGAATAAGGCCCTGTTCAGTGGCTTTGTTAATTGATAATGTGGACAAACACATTCTCACCTTCTCTTCTGAGACAGGACCAATCTCAAAAGCATCAGGAGTAACACTGTGCTACTGTAAGATCTGTATAACAAGCTCAATTAACGGCTGTATAAATAGCCAGAAACCTTTGTATGTCTGCAAAAAAGCAACATTACAAATTACTTAAAAGGAGATTATATAATTGTAAAATATTACAATGAACTAAATTAAGAATTAAGAAATTCCTTGGATAAATTCAGCTCACATCTTTAATAAATATTTTTCCTTTTTTGTGAATTAACACATCATTAATTCTTACATTTTGACTACAGCAGCCTATAACAGCTATAGTAAATATAGTTTTAGATATATAATACTATTATTATTCAAGATACAGTAAATTAATTAGTACATTACATACACCCTTGCAGGTTGACAAAGCCAAAACATGAACAATCAAATGGAAAAGAGAAGAGCACAGAAGATGGTGAGGAAGTGTAGAGGGCAGAGAAGTAGAGAAGGAAAGGTTTGGCAGCAGAATAAATGAATCAGAAAGTTAAAGTTTGTGACCAATGAAGCAAATGCTAGTGTGTGTGCATATACTGTGTGTGTGTTGGTGTCTCCATGTATTGTGCAGTGCAGCTGAACTCTTTATCTCTGAGACACACACACACACACACACACACACACACACAGACAGAGTTTCCATCTCTCTTTATTCTTGTACTTTTATGCATTATGGTGCATTATTTAACCATTATTACTATCTAAATCAGGAGTATGTATTCCTCCCAGCTGAATTTGTGCTGGACTATGAAAAGTATTACCTCTGGCACCAGTAGAAGCAGAGGCTGCAGACGAGGACAGACGTGTCCGGAAACTGCTAACCTCCTAAAAAGTATCATTAGTATGCATTTTGAGTTTTGGCCTTATCTCATGGTCTTAGTGCCATTTCAGTGTCTTTTTTCAGCATGATGAGAATGGAATACTTCAGTGGAAGTAACACTTCCATACAAAGGTAAAACAACAGTACATTTTAATAGTACATTAAACTTAACTTACATTGGTAAAACATCTATTCCAAACCAAGACGGATCCTAGACACATCATTTGAGATTAAGGAAAGGTATCTCCTAAACTTAAACTTAATTAATATGTCTCCAACTATATTGCAGCAGTTCTGCCCAAACTCTTATTCAGATTAACATGAGGGTAAGTGTAAAATCCTATAATCCAATAATCCCATCATATTTTGAATTATGTTATCACAGTTTGCCTTAAAACCAAGTATAGAAATGTAATACTGGAATGTGAAAAGGGTGTCTAAGAATAAGATGTAAGGAGCAAAGATCAATGGTGAAAACAAATACAACAAATACACAGCAATAAAAACTCTTGTCCTCAACACGTGATAAGTACCATGTCAGTGCTGGTAGGGTGTTTCTTATAGCAGACGTTTAGCAGAAATTAGTAGAAGTAGTAACGTATTAAAGGATAGGATAGATTGAAAGAGTTATTGTTTGCTGTAATCATTTGTCATTAGCTGCAGTATAGCAAATGTGTGTGTATGCGTGTGTGTGTGCGTGTGTGCGTGTATGCGTGTGTGCATGTGTGTGCATGCTGTGTGTATGTTGCCAAGGTGCATCCATGTGTTTGTTTTTATAGCTATAACTTCATTGTAAGTCGCATTGCATAAAAATGTAAAAGCTAAATGAATGTAATGTGATGTAATGTATATTACTTTAAATGTAATTGCTTTGATTAAATACAGCGATACTTAGTGCTATAATCGCTGTACTCCATAATCAACTGTGTCATCTAATGCAGGTGCATGGTAGCTTAGCGTACATTTTTTCAGGAAGACTTCTAAACTTCATCTACCTCGCTCTCTTCCTAAAACTGATCAGCTGTTTTGAGTCATTCCCCTTTCAGTTAAACCAACCAGAATTGGCAATGAATTCCACGAGCCAATCAGAGCATAGCATCCCTGATTTAATTCTGTTCTTTTCTCTGCATTTGTCATTTCAGGCAAAGCGTGCAACCCTACTCCTCCCCTTCCACCTCCAGTCATCGTCCCCCACGGCACCCTGGGTCCTCCTCTGGCAGACCGCTCCCGTTGGCTTGGTCCGGTCTTTGGGCTCCTTCACCACCACACCAGTGTCTATATATATATATATATATATATATATATATATATATATATATATATATATACATATATATATTTATTTACTTTTAAACAATGGAGTTTAATCTCCAAAGAGTGTACATGCCATATTATGCATGTGTACAAATAAACCTTTGCATATTTGCCACAAACTCTCTTCTGATCAAAATGCGTAATGTGTAGCATACTTTTGAGTGAACATACAGCTTTATTTTCAGACATGCATCTGACACACTCAGGCCTGGGTGCACACAGTAAACACACTGTTTCATGTATTCATTTAAAGAGTATGCATGCAGAATGCATTGTATCAAAGGTGTTTTTAATATATCTACCCTAACTGACATGAACTGGGATAGTTTAGTTTAGTTTAGTTTATTTATTTTTCCAGCCATCTATAACCCACAAAAGTCAATATGCTGATAACATAGAAAAAAATCTCATTGTTGTTTTACTTCCACAAAAAAAAAATGAACAGACAAGAAAACAAACAAACAAAAAATATAGTACAGGTCAAAAGTTTGGACACACCTCATTCAATGCATTTTTTTTTATTTTCATGACTATTTACATTGTAGATTATCACTGAAGGCACCAAAACTATGAATGAACACATATGGAATTATTTACTTGACAAAAAACTGAAATAACTTTCTAGTTTCTTCAAAGTAGCCACCCTTTGCTCTGATTACTGCTTTACACTCTTGGCATTCTCTTGATGAGCTTCAAGAGGTAGTCACCTGAAATGGTTTCCCAACAGTCTTGAAGGAGTTCCCAGAGATGCTTAGCACTTGATGGATCTGTTTCCTTCACTCTGCGGTCCAGCTCTCCCCAAACCATCTCGATTGGGTTCAGGTTTGGTGACTGTGGTGACTGATAATTAAACTTTTGTTTTTATTAATCACCTTATCTTTAAATAATTTTTTTAATCAGTCGATTGTGTTACACTTTTTTTATGTCAATTTCTAATTAATTCCACAGTTTAACGCCATACAGCAAAACACATCTTTGTTTGCATTTGTTCTGCTATTTGGTTTAGTGAAAATACAGCTTCCCCTCAGTTTATATTGACATTCTCTTATTTGAAACAGTCTCTAGATACAGTCTGGCTACATGCTATTATATATTTTGTACATTAGAGATTCTATTTTAAGGTCTACAACTTCACTAAATTTAAGTACCTGTAGATTTATAAATAAATCATTTTTGATTCACAATAATTTGCCCCATTTATGATTCCAATTGTTTTCTTTTGAAGTAAGAAAATTTGATTTGTGATTGATTTAAATGTTTTTACACCAAAGTTCCACACCATAAGTTATATATGGAAGTATGAGAGATTGATATAATAAATATAAAGAATTTGTATTAAGAATATCTTTGGTTTTGTACAGAATTGCTATGGACTTTGATATTTTAATTTTACATTTAGATACAGTGCTTATCGGTGAATTATGAAGGAAAGTCTGTTGACAGTGCACAATAAACTAATTTCTTTGGCCACCACAACAAATCCCATCAACTGTGAAGGAAATCATCAAGTGGAAGTGGCAATTACTTCTAATTTGTAAATTTCATGAATAGTAGAAACGTATATGGCACGAATCATTCCTCTAACTGGAAACATGCAAGGCAGTTCCTCTTTTGATGGCATGCCTTTTATCACCATTGAGCTTTTGTAGATTAGATTTCTAACCTAGATAATGCTAAAGTTAACAAGACAATGTTGACAACCTTTCAATTTTATTAGATATAGTATTGCGATCTCCATATGTCAGCAATTGAAGTATATCAAGTGGGTGAATTCCAAAGTTACTGTCTTTAGAGTGCAACCTTTCGTCCTTGGATTTCTCTGGACAGTGTATTCTTGGTGAGCTGCAGTGAAAGGATTGTAAACATAATTCCCTTATTAGCTGGAGGGACTTTGTCCCTTATCACTTGTGTTGGTAGGCCATTTGAACAGGAGGACTGATTAAAGCAACCAAACCTGTTTCAATGTTCATATGGGCACCTGACTATTGTTTTAATAAAAACATGAACAATTCTGAACCTTATCTTGGCCCCAGCACAGTTCCCCAAAGATATTTTGCTAATAGCAAGTTGTAATTCAAATTAGATACAGTTCCATTTTACAGCCATAACAATTACAAAACCTAAACTTTAATTTTAAAGCGACTATGTGTAAAACTTGAGAAAAGAAGTTTTTCAATATAGTGGTATTCCATAAAAAAACACTTTGGCAGACAATAATGCATATTGCTATAAACATAGTGGCAGATGTTCAGATGTTTGGGTTGAATGGATATTCAATTCCAAGAAAGGATGGATGAAAAACACAGAAGAGGATGTTTGGTGTGGATAGTATTTGAATTGATATAGGCCTGAGGAGAGAAGAAATGTTTGCACCCTTTCCATTCATGCCATCAAATACAAAAGATGGCATGAATGTTTGTTCTCTTCTGAGGAACTCATTACTTTGCTGGAGTGTGGGTCACATACAGAGTAAAAAAATCTCTCTACATCAAAAAGGTATCACTTAACTTGGTCCAAGTACAGCTTAACAAACCACTTCTGCAAAAGCCTCGTGCAGCAGTTGCAAAGGATACACAGTGAGCTGCTGACATAGAACCGCAGGGTACATGACACTAAAATTTTCAATGGTTTGCCCTGTCGTGCCCTCTGACCTGACTTTATAATGTCTCTCTGCCTGGCTCTGAAAAACTAACTTTAAGTATGATAAAATCCAGCAGCACCTTCAGATAGAACATCTATTTGTTATCTTTATCATTATCTAATAGTAGGAAGAATTATTTCAGCGTAGGTCAGAAACAGAAACGTTTGTAGAATGATGACAGTCTATGGGCATTGAAAACAAAATCTCAAAATTAAGATGTTATTTGTCCATGCCTCTAGAACAATGGGAGTGTTTTCTGATCTGACGCCACTATCAGACGGACGACATCACTTTTATATGCCTTACAAAGCTGATTAAAATTACTGTTGAAAAATGTATATTCATATTCCAACAATTACTATCTGTAAAGGTTACAGTAAAATCTTGGTTTGACTTAAAAAGACTGCTTCGCCATGGCAATGGGAGCAGTTACAAAAATAAATATGTAGTTAAGGTTTGGGAACCATCTTGGTCATGCTTAAAAAAAGGGTTTGCTGCCCTCCATCTATATGTGCAGTATGTTCAAAATAGGCAAGGTTTGGTCAAAATTTGATGTATCTTAATACACCATTTCATAATTGTCTGGGAAGCCACTCCTGTGCCTTTCTTATAAGACTCATGCAGAGAGCAGGCGGTGGTTGTTGTATGAAAGAGGCTTTTCAATTTCAGAAATAAATATTTTCACACCATGGATATCAGTCCTTAAAGTGAGTGGGATGGAGTAGAGTTTCCACTGCTGACGCACAGCTGGGGTTGGTAAGACGAGGCCACAGATGCCGGGTCAGCCCTTCTACTACATACAGTATGAGATTGCAGCATTCCCCACACACAAGGTCTGAGTGCAGTTGGAGGGGTGATTGCAAGAGAAAGATATATCCTGCCTCTTTGTGAACAAAGAGAGAGCAGTCAGATCCTCTTGGCTTCATCCAAATGTCCATGTGGGCAGCCTGATGGGTTTATACTATGTCAGCAAGTCTTGCACCATTCAGCCAGAAGCTGAGATGAGGAGAGGGTTTTAGGTCAACTGGCTGACCACTGCCCTCATGGAGCTCAGACAGAGAAAAGGCAGCAGCAGGATAATTGGAATCAGTTCTCATATTTATGTTAAAATATAAGTTATACTTTAATAAGTAAAGAGGGAGTGGTGAGTGTGATACAATAGCTACTAACACTCAGCTGGAGCTGGAGGAAGGTTTACAAGCTGGACTGAAGCTTTGCCCGCAGTGAATCACACCAGGGAGACCCTGAGGGCACAAAAGGCCGACCAGCAGTCTTATTTCAGCACTATGCTGTCTGTCCTCTGTCATATCCACACCATTCAGAGAAGTCTAACATCAACAGAGAAGCTGAGCTGAGAAGAGAATGAGCCTGCACCTCCCTGCTTAGTCACTTGCTCTAAATGACATTGGGAATGGGTTGACTGTGAGCACTCACTGCACTTAAGAAGAAGACACAGCTCCAGAAGATACTAATGCACCACTCTGGGGCTAATTCACACCAGTGACAGAGCCACTAAGCAGGCATAGGTTTGCAGCTCCCATCTTACTTGCCACTGCAGTTACCTACATCAACCTTTTTTTTAAATGAATTAAGAAATTGGTATTACTATGATAAAAAGCAACACACTATTGAAAGTTCTGCCCTGTCCCATCCTGCATTCACCACTTCAAACAGACTTCTTATATTAACACAGAGGTGGGTACTTTATGTGTTTACTTGTACATGCTATTAGATGCTACTGCAGGTGTTAGTAAAACAGCAAAACATTTCAAATCCAAGATCTCAGCAGAAGCATGCATCAGGCTACCAACTTTAAACACATGCAAAGAAAAAACAAACCACTTCTGCAAATGCCTTGTGCAGCAGTATGGTACACAAAAAATAAGGTACACAAAAATGTAGGTAGTTACTGAGAAACAATTGAGAAACAAATGAGTAACGAATGAGAAACAAATGTATAACGATTGAGGAACCACTAGTCAGTTAATGAGAAGTTCTTGAAAGACTGGGACTCAATCACTAATTACTAGTTACTGATAAACAGACTGGGAGCTAATGTATTAATGAATCATTAGGTAATAGTAAGTTCATGAAAAGTTACTAAGGAACTAATAAGAAACAAAAGACGAACAAATGAGGAACGACTGGTTAGTAAATTAGATGTTCCTGAATGACTAAGACTCAAGCACTAATGATTAGTTACTGATAAACAGACTGGGAGTTACAGTATTAATGAATCATTAGATAATAGTAAGTTAATGAGACGTTACAGAGGAACAAATGCATTCCTTTATTCAAAAGGTAAATGCAATGCTTCACTAATGGTGGTTAATGGGTAAGTAATCATTTTTTTAATATTAACGCTTCAGTTTGATGCATTGCTGTATTTGCAGGTATGCGCAATACCTCACTTATGGTAGTTAATGGTTAAGTAATCACATGTTATTAACAACTGAGTATGATAAATTACTTTATTTGCAAGTACGCACAAAGCTTCACTAATGATAGTTAATGGTTAAGTAATTATTTGTTATTGATTAACAACTCAGTATAATTCACTACTTTATTTGCAGGTACACACAATGCTTCACTAGATTCACAAAATGAAATAAATAAGACAAAATAAACCAGATGGGCTTAAACTGCACTATAAGAGGGACTAAAAGAAGTGTAGAGTTAAGCACCAACAAAATAATTTGTCACAAAATATGTAAAGGCAATTCATAGATAAACCGAACATGGCACACAAGCCAATTCAAGTAGTTTTACACACTCAAATTGCCTATTAACAGCACACTAAGGTAGCCTAAGGTGAGCTCTCTAACCCATTGAATTGGCTTGGCCCCTTGTCTGAGTCCTGGGTCTAGACTTCCTGTTTGTCTCCGTCCCACATATGTATAATTCTGACTTGACTTTTTGAAAGACATTTTGGAAATTAACATTGTAACAGATTGGTTTAGTGAGGAAAAGCATACCAAAAGCCCAAACAAACCCATCTTAGTCCTACTGGCTTATTGTGGATCTACATGTAAAACACAAGCAACATGTAGAATAATTCAAGCAAACTCAAGCTCTCCCAAAAAACTGCTATAATAACATCTATACGAAGGTTAATATAACCAGAATCATAGAGTCATACCAGGTACAGAGTCATACGAGAACCATCATGCTGAACAGATTAGGGTGATAATTAAGAGTTAAATTTTGTGGATTTGATTTAACAAAAGATCTTTTTGTATGTATACATTAAACTAGTCCTAAATCCCAGTGTATTGTTTGTTAATTGTTTAAATAAAATAAAAATATTTGATCACAAAAAAACTAGTCTTTCAATATCAAGAGCTAAAGGCAGCTCATGTCTGTATCATCAGTCTGAAACACTTTGTCTACGTCTGAATTTTTTCAGAGCCACGGAAATCTAAATACATTGACTTTAATAAAAAAATTCTGTTCTCATATCTGATGAAAAATACACGCCCATTTATAAACATAGAGTTCACTTGAGACAGTGTTTCAATCTTGAATACTGGACTCATTTTCTTACCTCAATATTGATTAAGCTCACATAAATATCCTTACAAATAACTGTCTTTTCTGCAGCAAACAACAAGAGACAGAAACTTGATGGTGAAACTTGCAGAAAAAGAAGAAATACTTGCTGTAAGCCTCCACACAAACCAACCACTCAGGAGGTATTCTACTCACTGACACATAACACAGCTATATCATGTTTTCAAGGAAAAACCCACTGATATCCATAACTGCACCACAAACCTCAAACACTACTTGGTGCATTCCCAGCTCATCCCTCCTACACACAAGCCCAACACTATGAATAAGCTTTCCATAGTTTGCAACAAATTACAGTTCTACAGCTCACCAAATACTGGTGTTGCCGATTCACTGATTGACTTATATTATCCTGCAACTCTTTGTTGATCAACTGAGAAAATAGAGATTTAAAGGATCCACTAGATAGTGCTGTTTCACCTAGTGAGACTGGCTATATCTGCATACTGGCAGCATTGCCATATTCAGCTTGCAAGACAAAATAAAAAAGGAACATTCAAGATTGCAGTTTGGGTTTTCAACATCTGAAGAGCCTCCATTGTTCCATTTGCCTTGAGTGTTCATGAGTTCCAGCCTTGTAGGTTTGTTTAATTAATTAGTTCAATTAAGATTCATTGATTTGAGTCATTTTTTAAAGAAATTAAAACAACATTGTCTAGTTCCAGCTTCACAAATGTAAATATGTTGTGGTTTCCTTTGTCTTCTACAATTGAAAAGTGCATATCTTTGGATTCTGGACAATTGCTTAAATAAGATGTTTAAGGATTTAGCTGTGGGAAACAGCTAACAGGGAAATTTTACAGACCAAATAATTATTTGATTAATGTAATAATCAACAGATTAATCAATAATGAAACTGATAATAGTTAGAGCGCTTTATGTTTGAGTTATTATTACAGACTAGGTCATACTGAATGTACTTTATTTTCTGCTCTTTGTTCTTCCTCATTGCTCTTATGTAATTTAGTCTCTTTGAGGGACCATCTATTTAAATGGCCTAATACTAATACTACCCAAGAAAGAGAACTCAGTTTCCAAATGCACAGCTTATATTACATGTAAGGTAGTAACCAATTTCTGTTCTGCCATTGCTTTGTCTTTTAGACTAATGTGTTACGAAACAGTTGTCTTTACCCTTTGTAAGAAAGTGTCTTTTAATCTATTTTATTTTTTATTTTGGAGGCCTGTATTTCCTCCCACTGTTATGTAGTTAAAAGGTAAAATGAAACAAGCCTTCATGCTGGTTCATCTTCGTTTATCAAAAGCCCCTGTAGCCTAAATCACAGTGTTTAACTTTCCTTGATAAGCTCACGGCCATGGAGCAAAGATAGTTAGCTAGTTTCTTTCCATTTCATAAATTGAAGTCATACATCCTTTACTCCAGCACTGGTTATCCCTAATTCTCATGTAAGAAAGGCTAATATGAGGAATCCAGTTGACACTAGAATCAAAGAATGAATAAACAAAAATTGCATTGTTTACATTATTACCTCAACTATGAGCTTTCTATATCATGACAAAACATAATCAAAATTTTGTTAAGTATGCAATATTCCAGTGGATTGCATTACTGGTTATTTTTTTAGAAGACTTAGTTTATCCAACTACTTCTGTCACCATGAAAAAGAGTAAACCATGCACATAAATAGGTGCTTTTAAAAACTACACATGCAATATGACAGACAAATCCCCTCATATTAAAGCTGACACTCAAACAAAAAGAGAGTCAGAGAGATTGGAAGAAAAAGAAGAAAGAGAGAGCAACAGAGGAGCGCGATAGGAGATCACTGTACCAGAAATAATAATTTCTAACCTCATTTTTAAGTTGCCAGGCGACGGTTGTCCATCATAAACTGATACAATATCAAAGTCTTCCTCCAGCGCCAGCGTTACGAAGGTTAGCTGGATTCGGTTCCTCTCCCCTGTTATTATCAGCCATGTACAGTTGGCATAGTTGGGATAGCCGTGGGGGAAACCCGGTGACTCTATGGTACCATTCAGTCCTTGGACTAGACCACCACAAGATTCAGCTGGAAGAGAGAGACAGGATAACATGATTTTAAAACATTAGGACTTTAAACTTGCATCTTGCATTAAATTATATCATATAGGCTAAAAATCATTGATTCCTGCGTTGACCACCTCAGATTTCAAAGATACAGACTTTGTCATTTTTAGCCTGGAACCTTGGACATTTGTTCAAATTAAAAAATTAAGAGGTAATTTAAATTCATACCAATGTGATGAAAGACATGAGTTATACATTGTTTAACTCATGTCCTCCAAAACCTTTACAAATAATGTAATGGTTTTATATAATTCACTGAGCACAGCTTAAATATGCACCAAGCTAAGTGCAACTCCAACATAATGCAACACATGCCGCACAGCCTATCATCAAAGCATATGTGAAGCTTTCATGCAGTGCATGAACATACAAACTGTACATTCATACTGTGTATATTTAGAGTAGACTATAACCCTTTATTCCTTACAATAATAGTGTTGCTATCTACTCATCTCGGACCAGAAATAACATACATTTACCTATACACACTTAAACACGCACTGCATGGTGTTGTTTTAACAGCATGTATCATTTGATCATATTTCTAACTCATTTAACCCCATGACATTAAGCACTCAAACATTAACATACATCATATACTTACAGTACATCATAATATCTGTAGCAATATACATATTTAACAATGTTGGAAATGCTGAGAATCCCAACGTACAGGTTAAATTCTATGACTAACATCTGCATGTACATGCTAATGTGTGGTTAACATTTTATGCAACTAAAACAATAGATAGGCACTCCTGCTAGATATTTGCATATACTGTACATGTATAATGAAAATTTCACAGGAGACATAGTCATAAACAAGATTCTATACAACTGGGTAGGTTTTGAAAAACAAATGAACAGTTTTTAAGTGTGACGTTCAGGGACAGACAAAAAAGGCAGTAAATTAATAATAAAACAGCCTCTTACAGCTGTCAAAAGCTAAGCTAATGTGTAATAAACCTGGTAAAGCAATATATATAATTACAGCAGAAAAAAAAAGCAGAGCCAAAACTAAACAAAAGCAGACCAAAACGTATGTAAGTTGAAATAAGGCGAGTGAGGAAAGCAAATGCTAGCTAAAGTAACTAAACTCTCCCTGTACTTTTCTCCACCATCGTTTGCCACTCTCTTGACTGTATATATAAAACATATACAGTCTACTCCTAAAGCTACTCCAATATACAGGGCACGTAGCACTGTGTGTGTGTGTGTGTGTGTGTGTGTGTGTGTGTGTGTGTGTGTGTGTGTGTGTGTGTGTGGCCAACATGAAAACCAGCAGTAATTGTTTCTCAGATAGCGATGGCTATTGATTTATTAACCTTATATCACTGTGGACACACACACACACACACACACACACACACACAAAAAGAGATGTGAAGTACACTCCAGAGCCACCTACTGTAACTGCTAGGTCACAGTCTAATGTAGCAAATGCTAACAAAATATGTGTGCATGGGTTTCTGTGTTTTTGTCTTAGATTCAGAAGGTCCACATTGTCCATATACTGTACCAGATGTTCTTGTTTGTCTAAACTAACACATAAACACAGGTAAATACCTATACACAGGCCCAAATGGACAAGCTGGCAGCAACTGAGATGTGCATGTATGTACACGTGTCTCTCTCTCTCCCACACACACACACACACACACACACACACACACACACACACAAACTTCAAACCATCTGGAGTGTCCAGATTAATTTCAGATTGTTCTCCACTGTCTTTCCAACCCAATTCACCTCTCCCCCTTAGCCGTCTTTGTGTCTCTCATTCTGTCTCCAGTTGTCTCTCGCTTTCTGTCCATGGTCTCTTCTGATGCCAGAGCCCCCAATGCCACTTTGAGCAGATGGCATAAGTGGAATATAAGTGGAATTCAGCTGATGTTTGCATCAAGCTGGACACTATATTGTAGCACCACACTTGGGCCAATTCAGTAAAATTCTTTGCCTTGCCTCTTTGTTGATGTAGTATTGAGATCTCCCCCTGGTTTTTTTATGCTCAGATCTTTTTAGTTTAGTGTCAGGTTTTCTGATAGAGACTGTCCTGTAAAACCATATGCTCAGTCCTTCCAACAGCTGTCCATGTGAGCAAGACAACAATCACTAATTGTAGGAAATGACAGAAAGGAAAACAAGTCTAGTGGTTGTTGCGAACCAGCTAAATAATGTTTGGAATATTATCTTTAATAAGTTTCAGTCTGACTTTCATAAAAACATTCAACTGAGACTACTCCCCTTAAGGTCTCTAATAATATTTTGATGACTGCTGATTGGGGTAAATGTTCTATCCTGGTCCTACTTGATCTAAGTGCAGCGTTTGATACTGTTGATCATTGCACTCTAATTGATAGACTGAAATTTGACATTTACTTGTCAAATTTGGGGAAATTTGACAAGTAAATTTCCCCGCTGTGGGATGAATAAAGTATTATCTAATCTAATCTAACAACTGTGGGCATTACTGGATCAGCTCTGGATTGGTTTCCTTCCTTTTTTTCAGAAAGGAGTTTTTCAAGGTTCTGTTCTGTACTATGTATGCTTCTTCTTGAAAAGATTATTGGTAGTTTTGAAGACATATCTTACCATTGTCATGCTGATGACATCCCGTTATATTGATCTTTTAGCCCTGATAGGCTATACAAACTGTCCTTGTTGCACAATTGCTAAGCCTCCAACAAATCAGAATCAGAAATACTTTATTGATCCCTGAAGGGAAACTCTGTCGCAGTTGCACAAATAGTAGAAATATTAGAGTAGAAATATAAATAAAGAAATATAACGAGTGTGGATATGTACGGTATTTACATAGTTAAAGGAATGTTATTATACAGTATTTACATAATTAAGGAATTGGTGAAAAGTAATAATAATAATAATAATAATAATAATAGTAGCAGTTTAGTATCAGGCCAGTGTTATTGTCCAGTTTCAGGAGGAGTTATAAAGTTTGATGGCCACAGGCAGGAATGACTTCCTGTGGCGCTCTGTGGTGCATTTAGGTAGAATGAGTCTATCACTAAAAGTGCTCCTGTGATTTAGCAGCAAGCCATGGAGTGGGTGCGAGACATTGTCCAAGATGGCATGTAGTTTGGACAGCATCCTCCTCTCTGACACCATCGACAGAAAGTCCAGATCCACCCCCACGACGTCACTGGCCTTGCGGATCAGTTTGTTGAGTCTGTTGGCGTCCGCTACCCTCAGCCTGCTGCCCCAGCATGCAACTGCAAAGAGGATAGCACTGGCCACCACAGACTCATAAAACATCCTCAGCATCGTCCTGCAGATGTTGAAGGACCTCCGCCTCCTCAGAAAATAGAGGCGGCTTTGGCCCTTCCTGTAGAGGGCTTGAGTGTTCTTGGCCCAGTCCAGTTTACTGTCCAAGTGCACACTGACCCCCTGGATGGAAACAGGGCTCACTGCTGCCTTGGCTCTCCTTAGATCCACCACCAGCTCCTTAGCCTTTGTCACGTTGAGCTCACTCCATGTGACAAAGTCCCCCACCACAGCTCTGTACTCAGCCTCGTCACCCTCACTGATACATCCAACCACAGCAGAGTCATCAGAAAACTTCTGAAGATGGCAAGACTCTGTGTGGTGTAGATGGTGAAGAGGAAGGGAGAGAGGACAGTCCCCTGCGGGGCCCCGGTGTTGCTGGATGGCAGACAATTTTTTGCGACTAAATTCAAACAAAACTGAGTTGATGATATTTGCCCCCAGACAACATTGAGATTAGGCAGGCCATTAGGGCTCTATCATTCTCTGACTGTAATGTTGTGCGGAATCTGTGTGTCATTTTTGACAAATCTATGTGTTTTAACAGTTTTTTCCATCTCAGGAACATTGCTAAGATTAGATCTGTGGTTTCTAAAAAAAGAGATGGATATATTTGTTCATGCTTTTATTTCTTCTTGTTTGTATTATTGCAATGTACTGCACACTTGTTTAAAAAAATCATCGATGGACAAACTGCAAGTTGTACAGAATGTAGCAGCAAGACTTTTGTCTAAGACCACATTTCTCCTGTGCTTAAGGCTCTTCATTGGCTAACAAATGGTTTTAGAGTGCATTTTAAAATGTTAATCCTTACTTATAGAGCCTTACATGGTCATACTCATATGGTGGCTCTGGAACTCTCTCCCTTTGGCCTTGAGAGCGTTGGATTCTGTGGAAACTTTTAGAAAAACACCGAAAGATACATCTTTTTAGACAAGCATTTAATTAGCCATACAATTTTGTATTTTATGTGTTGTTGTTTTTATTTGTTTTACTGTAAGCACTTTGTAACCCATCTTGTCTGTGAAAGGTGTTATATAAATATAGTTTACTTACTTACAGCTCTACCAGCAGCTCTGTGAGACTGCATTTACTGTAGTGTTCAATTTCAATTTTAACATTCTCACTTGGAGCATCTCGCGCTCACCATCCACTCAAAACGAAACTTTACTACTCTTTGGCCGGCTTGCAAGCCCAAACAAGTGTGTGTGCCGTGCTTGTTGTTTTGTTTCCGGTCTAGCTAGATCCAGTTGTGTTGTAGTTTTTCTATTGTTACTAGTTGTTGCAACTGCATGTGAAAAAAACTACAAAGTTTGTTAGGCCAAAAAGAACGTTACTCTTGCAATAAAAACTTTGACGCCGTTAAAATGGGTTTGCGGTAACACCGTTAATAACGCGTTTAACTGACAGCACTATTTTAAATATAGGTTAAATACATTTTTTTTATTAGAATGTATAATATTAACATATTGGCATAACTGGCACAGTACTTTATCATGAATAAAAGTACTGGCGAAATAGACCTGATGTTTGCACGAGACTTGAATGTGTGTACCACATTTTACGGTCAATCCATGACACATTTTACTCAACACAACAAATGTCAACCTCATAGTGGAGCTAGAGGAAAATTGAGAGGAACCCCAAAGTCAGCAGGCTTCACCCACTAGAGACCAGTGTTGGGCAAGTTACTTCCATAATATAATACATTATAGATTATAGTTACTGTCATTCAGATTAATTAGTTTTATTACTTAGTTATATAATTTGTTATTATTATTATTATTGTTAGTATTATTATTATTATAAGTATGACTTGGCAGGTAGCTTGTGACTTTCCCCACAGGATCAACTAAGTCTCATCTGTATCCAATTTAATACATCATACTTTATTTATTCATAATATTTTGTGTTACTAATCTACATCTGCAAAGGAACTTAAGTTAGAAAATAAATAGTAAAGAACAATTCTTGAATATAAATTGTAGTGGAGTAGAAGTATAAAGTAGGAGAAAATGGAAATACTCCATTAAAAGTACCTCACGATTGTATAGAAGTACGGTAGTTACTTTCCACCGCTGATGAAATGTAATGCTAATATTTACGTGTAGCAAGCCAAAAAGTTGATTCCTGATGTTTATATCTGTCAGTTGCTTGGACACACTAATGTCCGCACTGACGTACGCTGGGACACAGATTTCCATATCGTCTCTCGTCCTGGCTCTGACACAGGAACAGTGACTGGACAGCACCTCACTTAAATGCAGCGTAATAATTCCTGAAAATAATGGGATTATGTCTATCTCTCAAATGCAGAATCAGTCTTTGTAGTAATCTCAACTATCAAATTACAGTAACAGGAAATAGAGTTACTCTTTTACTCACTGATGTTTTTTTCTGGTGCCAAAATGTTTCGCGGTGATGGTGAATTGTTAAAAAACAAAACGCCACTTAATTTTGGGTTTAAATGCATTGTAACTCATGTTACTGAGATTGTAACAGGTATAATATTACTGAAACGTTATTAGTAATGATTTCTATTAATGTGTTACAGCAAAACACAATACATTACTGTAATTCGTTCCTTTTGCGATAACACGATACTCCCAACACTGCTAGAGACCATACATGTCTGTACAAAGTCTCATTGCAATCCATCCAATAGTCATTTATATATTTTAGTTCTGACCAAAGTGGTGAAAAATAATAATATATTTTGGTTCTGGTAATAGAAACATCTTCTGGAAACTACTACTACCACTACTTCTCCTCAATCACAGAAAATACTGTGCCTTGAAACAGTACAGGTAAATACTGTTTCACCTGCTTGAGTCAATAAATGTACTGACAATTGTTTTCATTATCAGAACATGCCAACTAATTTGACGTTGACATTTATTTTGGTTTGCAGTCAATAATGGAGACAACAAGGCAAAAAACTATATGTAAAACAAAGGGAAGGCAATTACTCAATTGCCAGTTAAAAAACTGAATTTCTGAATGTGCCAACTGACCCAACATTTTGTTGTATGTAAGAAAAAGAAAAAGACTGTGGATGTGAATGTGAAGTAGTATGTAAAATAGCAGCTCACACATGCAGATAAAA